>JAOXJP010136667.1:0-13457 GCA_025762735.1 Platanus orientalis | reverse complement strand
CCCCTATATCGCATGCCTGAGAGCCTTTTATGCTGGAAAAATGTCCAAAATGGACAGCTTATCGCGTGACGCACGCATATCGCGTGATACATCTTGACATAAACTGTCCTAACTCTGGTTTTTCGCTGTAAACCCCTTTATCGTCTCGCACATGTGCAGTACCGGTACGTATCGCGTGATACGACCAGTATCGCGCCAGATTTTGAACCATGCCTATTACACAATTCTCTTTTTTCTCTAAGAAGAGTTCCATTAGGTAGTTTATGTTCTTTATCATTCTCCTTAAAAAGAATTTATTGAAGTTGTGAGATAATGTTTTCCAAGGACTTTGTCTTTTAGGATAATTCCTTGTTTTCCTTATTCAACCTTGTATTGGTCTTTTCAAACTCCACGGTTTCCATGAAGAGTTTGTCAAAGGATTTTTGGATGTCTCCCCCATCCTCATTCTCATCCTCTTCCTCATCTTCATTATCACTTTTGGAGTCACTATGATTTGATAGTAAATCTAAGAAAGTACTCAAAGCCATGAATACTTTAATTCCATGTGAGCTATCCTCTCACTACTTTGTGACTCACAATCTGACTTTTCTGAGTCATCATCCCAAGTTGCCGCCATTGCTTTGTCATGGGGTTTTTTTTTTGCACAATCCTTGGTAAAGTAGCCTCAACCTTTGCACTCATAGAAAATTGTTTCATCTTTAGGTGTTCCTCTCATTCTAAAGTTTGAGTTTGGTCTTCTAGGTTGTTTGTTCTTGTAATCCCTAGTGTTTCTATTGTATAATTGATGTAGCATGCATGTAAGGTAGTGAGTGTGTGCACAAGAGACATGAATAAAATTACTAAAATAATGAAGAAAAATAAACAAGATTTCTATTTGTAAGTTTACTTGCTAATTCAAGTGGTTTTCAAGTTATATTCATATGCATTAGAAGGATTAGAGATTACAAAGTAACAAACAAATAAAGGACCTAATCACTTAGTTTAGATTATCAGACTAAATTAGAGAGTTAGACTAACAAGGAGCTACCAAAAGATTATGAGGCTAATATTGGGGGAAAAGTGTATAAATTATGGTAATCATAAAGGGAAAATAACAAATAAGGTCGGGAATTATATGAGAATGTTAGATAAATAATGAGGGGTGGGTTTTGGTATGATTACAAACTAAAATCAGGTTTCAAACATGAAGAATATGTTTGATGAATAGCCCCACAGTTCATAAACTAAACCACAATAGCCCACAACATTACTACTTTAAAAGGAATAGATTAAGATAAAAAAACCTGAAGAGATCCAACTTGTTTTGGATGTGATGATGATCGGGAATGCTTTAGAGGAAGTAATCTGGTCAAGATATGATCAAACAAGCAGTCTAGCTGCTTTATATAAGAAGCTTAAAAATTCTGATGATGGAGATATGGGTACCGCTTGCCTCTAAGTCCATCAGGCCATGTGTTTGAATGAAGCAGCTTTAGGGATTGAAACTGGTCCCTCTTGGATCTCCTAGGGGTTCCTCAAACTCCATAAAAGACACCCTAGGCAAAGCTGTAGGGATCAACCAATGGTAATCAATCCCTTAAAGTAGAGGCCCCAAACGATGTTCATGCCTAGGAGTGATGAACTTGAGATGATTCTTTAGAAAAACTGAAGATATGTCTAGAACTCCACCGCACTAAGGATTGTACAGGGGTTGTGAGCCTTGTAAATGGTTTGATTCATTCCAGAAAGGCAAGGGTAGCAGCTGTGATGCAATCTTCCCAAACCACTCTAGCATAGGATTTCACGTCTGAGACTATATCCACCCCTTGTTTCTTCTTCAAAATTGCAGATTGCAATTAGGGTCTGCAACAAGAAGTGTCGCCCAACACATAGGAAGGTCCAGGAGGTGTTGCAATGATTAGAAACTCGGATCTAAGGAGCTGAAAGTCAATTCTCTATAGAAAACTTAGTTTCAACAAGTACCAAAATCTGAAAACTATAACAATAAGAGGAAGAAGATGATAGAAGAACCTTTAACCCAAGGGGAGAGAGTAGCCTCCACCACCAGCGTCAAATTAGGTGGGGGCTTAATCCCATTCCAGGGTTTTAGGGGTTTTCAACCTGTAAACAAGGATGAAGAAGAGAGAACGTGAGATCAAAATTCAAATTTTATTGTCTACGTTAAAAACCTGGTCGTGGGCTCTATAAATAGAGTCTCATAGCTAGGGTTGTGTACATAAAATAGAAAGTGAACAAAAATAACCCCTATCCACCACTCTTGTGACAAAAATACCCCCTGACTACGGATAATAATGAAAATACCCCTCAATAACTTCTAAAGACTAAAATACCCTCACAAACATGTGTCTCCCTCCAACAAGAGACACAAAGTAACATAAAATAAATAAAAGGACCTTAATGGAACTCTTGCCTAGACCCAATGCCGGCCTCATTAATAAAAATTTGAATTTTCTTGCAACCTTGGCAAATTCCTCATCAAAATCGTCTTTGGTATTGGGAGACTCTTCTATCTTGAGGGCAATGCCCTTCTTTTTGACATTTGGTTTGAGTGTCATTTCAAAGGTTTGAATGGACCCTACAAGTTCTTCTACAATTAGAATGTCTATGTCCTTTTTTTTTTCTTCTATAGAAGTCACCTTGGGTCTAAATATTTTGGGAAATGACCTAAGTATTTTTCTAACAACCGTATCCAATTTGAAGGAATATTCAAGACTTACTTTGGAGTTCACAAGTTCTTGGAGTTTAGTGTAGAAGTCAATGGATTGTTCATATTATTCTATTCTAGGTTCATCGCACTTAATGGTGAGCATTTGAAGTTTTGACTTTTTCACCACACTAGTTCCTTCATGAGTTACCTCTAGAATGTCCCATGCTTCCTTAGCCGAGGTGATTGTGCAAATGTGTCTAAACTCATCTTTACTCATGACACAAAATATGGTATTTAATGTCTTATAATTATTTATGTGTGCCTTTTTTTTAGTGTCACCCCACTCCCAAGTCTAAGGCTTAGAGAAATGTACTCATACGTATTTTTCAATAAGGATAGTCAGTCCTATTAAAGAATAGGTGTTTCATGGTGGAGTATGATTATTCTGGTTGTCCATCTATAAGTATATGTATCTTTGGCTCTAGTTGTTAAGCTTAATAAGAACAACCTTGCTTTGATACCAATTGAAATACTATTTGGGTTTATCCTAGAGGATGGGTGAATAGGATTTTTAATTCTTTTAAAGTTCTTTTAAATTATCTTGCAATTTTAAACTTAAGAATGTCCCATTTTTGTTTAGTGTATTAGTGGGTGTGACCAATGCAAATTGTTGTAGTGATATTGATCAACATAAATCGAAAGCAACTAAACTAGTCATTATGCAAGTTGGCCTATGTGCTTGAAATAAAAATGGCTAAGTGTAAATGGAAGCACAATCAAACCACAAGATACGATATATAGTGATTTTGCATGATGGCCTACATCCACTCTCCACGGAGCTTACGTAATTTTATTAGATAAAATTATTACAATCAAGGTTAAAATTGATAAAAACCTTAAACTACTTGCACATGTAAGCCTACATGTACACCCTGTGTCTTTGGCGAGTGTAGTGCCAGTTTCGGTGTCTCCATTGGAAGCCCAATGAACTTAAAAAGATGAATATGAATGCAAATGAATGCAAATGTTACTTCTTAAAGGTTGATGTTGCCACTCTTACCGAGTGGGAGTGCTCCTTGATGAGCTAATGTGACTGTTTGACTTGCAATACTTCAAACCTTGGCTCTTGAGCTTTGCTAAACAAAGAATTCCTCTTGGGACAACCCACAAATGCTTCCTCTTAAGGTTTTTCCAATGATATGTATAGAGAAAAATGAGAGAGAGAGAGAGATTTTCTAAAGAGCTTCAATGTTTGGAGCTCGACCAAAAGAAGAATGAAAGATTTTGAACTTGGGAGCTCTCTCACGTTGCAAGGGATGAATTCTCTCGTTGCTTGAAGTGTTTTAACAAAAGGGGGGTTTTCTTTCTTTATAGGGGTCGTGGATGAATGAGGGACCTTAGATGAGAATCTTTTCCAATAGACAAAAAGTTTAAACCATCAAATTTGAATTACATGTACTCATTATTGTTTTCCAATATGTTACAAGCCTAATTGATCACGAGATTTGTAAGTAGTCACGACTATGATTGATCACAAATCTAGTGATTGGTCACAGCTAGATCGGTTAGGGTTCATGGGTCATTGGTTTCGGGAAAACTGTGATCTATGTTGTGATCGGTCAGTGGTCACGAGTCACAACTCTCGAGTTTTCCAAGACTTTAGTGACTGAGCACTCATGACCTATCACAAGATCTGTGGTCAGTCAGGCATGTGATTGATCACAAATCTTGTAATCGATTAGAGGGTTTAGTCATGCACTTAGACTTGACTCTTTTGGGTCACTCCCATTAGCCACTTTTCCTTAGGTCTTGGATTGCTATTCCTACACATGATTAGGCTTATTTTTGTACTCTTATGACACTCCTTGACATAACACACGCATGCATATACTTTGTATTCCTTGAAGGTCTTTGAGGCTATTCTAAGGCATCTTCCAGTCATGGTCGTCAAGTCTATGGTCCACCTTGCCTTCTTCACTTGAAGTTGATTCTTTGAAACTCATAAGGACACTTACAAGACTAATTGAACCTAACAAATATGTTTTGACCATGTGATTAACAAATAATACATATGACCAAACACATATCACAACAGAATAATAAATTTAACTAATATAAACCATTTACATTTACCTGTAACAGTGGATTTGCTCATTCATTAACCATGTTCCTTTATCAATTGCAGCGGAATATCTTGATCATTTGATATCAAAGTGTAGTGAAAGAATAATAATCATACCCATGTACATACTAGCTAAAATGTTCAAAAGTCTAAATCCAAGCAAGGGATCCCTTGAGCTAATAATACATTATCCAAATGAAACAAATATGTACATCTGTGTCTAAGTGTAAACTATGAAAATAAATCCAAACTATGGGCTTGAATGCCCGATTAATCTCTCATTGTATCCAACTATGCCTCATGTCATGCAACTGTCTCCAAAGCCTCAATCTGTAAGGTGTTGCCTATTGGTGTGAACTTGACGGGCTCAACAATAGGCTACATAGTTTATACAACATAAAAGGAAGACAAAAACAAACATAACAATATATATGATAAATCAAGACAGAGTAAGGAACCAAATGTGTGTGCAAGTGCAACAAGAGTGTTATAAACATATATGTCTTTAATACAATTCACAGTACATTTATGATCTAAAACAACTATATGAATTTTCAAATAAAACCAAACCAAACCAAACTATGCATACGTTATATGTTAACCCATGAGGGTCTTTGTTAAAATACCAAAACTGAAAGCAAAACAACCCATGTTAGGTCTCCAACATATGCCGAACCAAATCTGAATGCAAAATCATATGTTGAGTCTCCAACAAATAACGAAACCGTATGTTGGGCCACTAGGGCCGTCTTCACCTATTGATGTGATCCGATGATTGGATATTTGAAATCACCGGGCAAATATCGATGTGCCATTGATTGGCACGTGATGTGTTTTTGAGACACTACATAGACTTTTTTTCTATCACATAACATTTGGGGGGGGGGTGAAAAGAGGCACCAAATTTAAAAAACCATCCTGTGTTAGCCTATGGTGAGGACATGATAGAAAATACAAAATACTGGACAGAACATTGTTTTCGTTTGTAAATATGGATGCTCCCATCTTAGCCTAATCCAATCTATCTAAGGCTAGATGTTCCAAGGGCTGCATTATCTAGAACTTTTATGATCTTTTTTTAATAAAGTCTCCTTTTTGCCCACTTAATGCAGGGAGGACCTTAGGCATTCTTTAAGGTGGTGCATTAGATCCTCGCCACTCCTTTTGGTGCACCCCATTAAAGGACACCTAAGGTATACCCTGCATCAGGGGCCGACACAACAGCACTGAAAAAGTAAGTTACACTTTTTGGGGGTGATTTTCACTTTTCACCCCTGATGTGTCTGCCCATGATGTAAGACTGACCTTAGGCATTTTTTAAAGGGCCGCACCTAATCTCAAGGCTCCTTTTGTATCCTTTTCCACGCAACTTAACAAGGTTCCCAAACGGCGGAAATAGAATTCTGTAATATCAAATCCATGAATCCAAACGTATCAGGGTTTTGTATGAAAAAAAAAGAAAAAAAATGCCCAAGGCGAATAGACGAGGCAGAGAAAACGATCAGTTAGGGTTTTGGATTAAAAGAAACAAAAAAGCAATACCAGTGGAAGAGACAAAGCAGGAGAGAGATATACAAATGCCCACTTAACCAAATCTCCCTTGTCATTTCTCCCACTGCAGTCTCTGGAGCCCTTGGCTGTTTAACCGAACTTTGCGCGTCATGGCCGAAGCAGACCTCGAAACGCTCCGAGGGTTCGAACTCCGTCTCCTTCGATGCTCTCTATCGCCTGTATCCATGCAAAACGACACTTCTCCTTGCCCTCCCCCTCCGACACCAGCGAACGAGCAAAAAGGGGATTCATTGCTTCTCCTGATCGAGGACATCATTAATTTGATTGAGAACGGGGATTATGTCCGAGCTCTATCCTCCGATGCCGTGCGTCTCATCTTTGGATTCGCCGACTTGTGGGAGTTTGAAGACACCATCGATTGTGCTGACCGGTTTTACTGCGAAATGGAGAAGAGCGTTGAATCGTTTCTGGGGAGCCTCCCCGATGCTCGGATTTCTGTTCCAGCTCATGAAGATGATGTCGACTTGTCGTGTAGGGCGCTTCTTGTGATGTGCATTGGAGTAGCAGCTCTTTTGGCCTTTACGCAATGCAATGTTACTGGGTTTGAGCCTTCTTTACTGCTCCAAACTGGGTTCGTAGATGGAATTCGTTTATTGGGTTTTGATTTTGATTTGTTGATTTTTTCAGACCACCTGAGGGGTTCCCTTCTTGTCCGCTGCTTATCTGCAATGGAGCTGAGTGGGAAATGTGGGCTCGTAAACAGCTCATGTTTATTGGTTCTGATTTGCTTGGAAAATTTTCACTTGTACAGGTATGTGAAGTACCTTTGTTTTTTTTTTTATGCTTTTCTTGTTACTTGGTCGTGATGAGATGTTTATATTCTGTAATATTTAATTTTGATGTGATGAGTTTTTGTTTTGTTTATAGTATATTGTTTATGGCAAAATGTTGCTAATGAAGACCAAAGACTTGTCCCTGGAGGGGAGGGATTCTTTGTGTGGGACTAGAAGCATTTCCTGGTGGTTGGCTAGACTTATTCTCCTTCAGCAGAGGATTTTAGATGAACGTTCTTCTTCTTTGTTTGATATGTTGCAAGTGTTGATGGGTGAAACCTTACATTATTTTGGCGATTCAGAAAAAGTTACAAGTTATTGGGGCACCAAGTTGCAAGAAGGAGAAGCTTTAACTGTTGTTTCAATGTTTCATTTAGAAGCAGGTATAATAGAATATACATACGGCCGAGTTGATTCTTCTAGGTGAGTTATTGCTGAAAAGTTTTTATCTGATGGATACTGTTGTTGTTTTGAGCTTTCTTACGTTCTAGGGGTATTCATTTCTGTGCCTTCTTTGTATAAATGTTTAATGAACTGGACTGGACCTGATAGTCAGACCGTTAAAACCTTTAACCGTGAAGCTTTATGGGTCAGTTAAACAATTTGACTGGTAAACACCCGGAACTGTTCATTTTCTGTCTGGTTGGACTGTTGAACCATGAGAACCGTCCAATGACCGTAGTGGCTAATTTTTTTGGGCTGATTATTTACCAATCGGAAGGTCAATTTTTTTATTGTATGTTAACTTTTGGCCAATGGCTTTTGACTCAACTACTTAAAAGAAGTCCTTTGCCCCTTTCAAAGAAAGAAACCCTGACCTCCCTCATATTCAGCCGGACTTGAGAGAAAGGAGCTTGAGGATGGTGAAATAGGGATTTTTAAATCTAATCAAATCTCTGACCCTTGGATGGAAAGTTGATGATTGAGGTCTCTGATTCTTGAATAACTGTGTTTCTTTATGTTATTTTGCTAAAGAATGCAAGAGTAAGAGTTTTTGTTTTCTCTCTCTCTTTCTCTCGTTTTTTCTTTAACATGTTTTATAAATTTTATTGACTTAAAGATTTATTTATTAATTTATTGTTATAATTTTATATTTTATTTAAAATTTGTAGGTTTTTCAAATTTTTGACATCATAGTTTGAAGGCAGTTGGACTATTGACCATTAACTCTAGACTTATATGTTTTGATCAATGGTTTTGGTTTTTAAAACATTGCTTTATTGGAAGACAATACATGGTTCTATTTAATTTTGTGTTTTCTGGTCCCAACAACAATACTCTGATGCTGGAAATATTAAGCTTGATTGCTTCTTGTTAGTGTTTGGGCTTCTCATTTGCCTAAGTCTTTCAAACTATTTAGATACTGATTTATCCAACACTATTCCCATTTCATCGATTGGAGACTTGTAGTCATTGAAAGTTAGAGGTTCAGGATGAAGATGATTCTTTCTTTAACATGTGGAAGGAAAATTCTATTTGAAAGTTAAGGTACAAAAAGTAGGAACTCAATCGAGTATGAAATCCCTTTCTTTTTCTTTCCTATCTACTCCCATACTTTGTTGCATCACTTTTGATGTAGGAAGACAACCTTTGCTTTGCAGCTAGAAGAATTGTTGGCCATAACAATAGGTGAAAGCTCCAATACCTATCAGTTTAGGTTTCTTAGAAGAAAATTTGGGTAAAACCTCTTACAAAATTTTCTCTAGATACACTGCAAGATTTTAGAAAAGAACTTAGAGCCTACATGACTCTGTTATCTTTAACTCATAATGGTTTCCTCTATGATGCTCTCATAAAGACCATTTGTAAGAAATAAACACTAAAATTCTAGGTTTTTGAATCTAATCTCAGCCCTTCATTTGTAGTACCTTGACACAATCTCTATCAGTGATTAAATTAACCTATTAAGTATATTGGGCCTTTATCTTTGGGGAAACTTAACTCAGCAAAGCCTTATCCCAACTCTTTGGCTGCTGTTTTGCTCTATGCATATCTTCCATTAAACCATAAGCCACCTTGTCTTTTCTCACTGCTTTGATGTGAGTCCTTTTTGGCCTTTTCATTCTCCTTTTAGGACCTTTAACTTGCACATATTATTCTTTTCCACTAGTGCAATCATTGGTCTTCATTACACATAACTGGACATTCTTAGTTAACTTTCCTTCATCTTGTCACCACTTGGTGCTACTCTTAAGTTCATGTGAATGGATTCATTTTTTATTATGTCTTTTTGTCTTGTCAATCATCAATCCAACATCATTCTCTCAGCTATACTTATTCTATTCTATAGAGCATGGTAGGTAGTAGAGTTAGAGGCTCATCCGCTAACTAGTTGAGCACTATTTTCTATAATAAGGAAGTTGAGTAATTGAAGGGGGTACATCCAACATATGAGAAAGAACAGGTTGAAGTATGGGTGTATTGTGAGATGTGATGGGTCAACTATGAAGACAAGGAAGCCTATAGTTTTATGAAATATTTTGACAGGCATATGATATTCCACAAATCAATGGATACACCTGGCCATCTGAAGATGGAAGAATATCTCTTTAGGTTGATAGAGAGAGTGATGAAGTGGGAGAGGAAAATGTTGTCCAAGTTGTGACGAGCTTGGAGTGTTGATGGGGGAAGAGGGAGCATTTGTATCAGACCCTCTATGCAGCCCACTGCATTGACCTGATGTTGAAAGACATTGGGAATGTAAATGGTGTGTAAGAGACAATTGATAAGGGAAGAAAGGATTATGATTTGTTTCACCTAGTTTTCACTAGATTTGCCATTGAGCATGTGGCATTAGAGTGTGTGTTGAGATTTAAGCCCTACTTCTAGGTGTGCTTCACAAATGATGAGTTTAGGACATCTGTGGGTAGTAGGAGAGCAATCTTTATGTATGATAGGAAAAAGAAGTTGTTGAAGAGGTGTACAACATTGTATTCATTGATTTGTTTTTGATAGATAAAAAGTAATATAAGTCAAAATCTACCAGTTTCCCTCATCAGAAACAGACTTTTGAATGTCAACCATTTGATTGATTGAAATTCAGATTTTTTCTTCCGGATTCAATTGGATGGATAAAACACCATCAGATCTCCACAGAAAAAAATTTGAAAAATGGTCACTAGTCAATAGAAAGTATTCTCTATCATGTGGTAAAAAAAAAAAAAAAAACTGAAATGGGTACCAGCCTTTTCGTGCTTCGTACTGCTCCTGACATCAGCTTCCTGCCAGGTGATGTCAGGGAGTGTGTTCTGCAGTCGTCTCTTCCTTTGGCTCTTAGTTTTCTTGTTGAACTTCCTGGATGGTTTGAAGTTCTGATACCAAGTTGAAATCAGCAAACTAGGGTTCTCTTGAGGTGGAGAAGAAGGAAAGAGGAGAAAATGTAAGAGGAAAAAATGGAGAGAAACATTGGGTTTTGTATCTTTTCATGCCCGAATGGAATCTTTTATTTAATAAATACTATGGACATTTGTGCCTTTGTGTAGGAGTCAGTATAAATACACTTATAAACCCAAGTAATACCATATGACTTCTTTTCAGCAGTCAAATGTTTATTTCAAGTTTCTGTTGAGTTATTAGCTATTTAAATATTTTTCACGAGAAGATGATCATCAACTTTTTCTTATTATACTGGTTGGTTTGATATGTATGTTGGACTTCAACATGCTATTTTAGGTGTTTGATAATTGGTACATTATATGGACTTTTGGTATGTCATGTGTTTTAATTATTTGTATGGTGCCATTGAAACACAAGGTAAAATAGCTCTTGTTAATAATTAAGAAAAGTGAAGAAAAGAAAAAAAAGCCATTGTCTAAATCAAATATTTTTTGCTCATCAGATATCAAGCAGTTTGATTTCCTTTCAATAATCTTTGTAGTTTGCTTTGTGCCTTTGCTGTCTTAGGCAAAATTTCAACTATGCAGAAGAAACATCTGGATTGCAGCTTTCTGTCACTGGAGTCCTTGGTTTCCGGACTACACATCAGGTCATTTCTGTCTAGATGTATCATTTGAACCTATTGGAATTATCTATTTTCTTTGCTAAATATCTTGGCCCTTGATACAGGTGGAAGCAAAGGCACAGATGGTTCTAGTTGCAAACACAAAAGTGCCAAAAAGTGATGATATCTGCCCCCAACCTAAACCTGAGACACAGAGGATTTTTTCTAGTTTTGGTGAAAATCAATTTAGTTCTCATTCTCGTGAAACCCATGAGACTTCTGATGTATTGTTGACTCCAAGACTGTTAGAGAATGAAGACTCCAAACTTGAAGCAAATGGCATTCACAATGGAGGGACAGCTACTGTTCCTTTAGAGGCAATCCAACAAGCAGTGATTCTTGCCCAATGCCTTTTAATTGAAAAGAGCACTCCATATGATGAAATGCAAGGTAGATTGCGTGGATTTGTAAATGAATATGCATGCACCATTATGGCTTTTTTTTAAATGTTTGACATGCATAATAAACAATTTGATTTGCTTGATTCATCAATGTAGGAAAAGATTGTTTGTGTGTTTGGTGGTTTACAGTTAATATCGTCTCGTTACTGTCAGAGGATTTCATTATTAAATATACCTCTTAGTTTTTCAATATTTAAGTTTTAAAACTTTTTCCTTGGTTGGATAATTTTCTTAATTCTGTTCTTTCAAAAATTCCACTAGAGGTGCCAAAATATATTAACTTAAAATCTAGAGAACTCCTGAGAAAAATATTTTTATTTTTTATTCTTTTCTTTCCAAGAAACTATGTTTCTTTATTTTCATAAAAAGGACTTTATTATTGATTTTGAGAGAGCTGACTATTATCTGTACACCTGTAAAACAACTATAATGCCCTTGAAAGAAGTACAGAAGAAATATTGTACCAGTCAATTAATGAAGCATTAATAAATATGAAAGCGTTTTCATCTCCAGGCTTGATTACCATATTAGTAGTAGTTCATTAAGTTGGAGATATTCTGTTTTTGAATTTTGATTAGTGAATATGCCTAGTACAGGCTGATTACTACCTTGGAGAACTGGTTATTATGTGCATTGGCACTTATGCTTTTTAAAATTAAAGTGGAGACCAGCCTTTTTGAATAAATTAGGTTGTATAAGAATCTTTTCTGCACATATATTTATTTATTTTTTGATCATTAACAAAATCTTTATATTAAAAGGAAAAGGTGCTTCCATAAAAAAAAAAAAAAAAAAAGGAAAAGGAATACAATTGAGGCATCGGCCAAGTTTCAGTAAAGAAGTAACATAATACACGGTTTGTCTAAAAACTCCACTTTTAGCTAGGCTATTGGTGAGATCATTTTGCGATCTAGGAACAAGAGAGAATGAGAGATTCTTTTTTTTTTTTTTTGGGTAAAGAGAGAGAATGAGAAATTCATCTCTTGGACTAGATCCCTAATTTCGTGAATATATCTTGCCAATCACCATGGACCCATACATTTGCCCTCTCCCCAACATTTGGTAGAGGAATCTCTTTAACAATAGCATCTACAAACCCTATTCTTTTTAGAGCTTTGTAAGCTTTTGAGCATTTCACGAGTTTTTGCCTTTGAAGAGTCACAAAAACCCTGCTAAACCAGAAAATTCCCAAATATAATGACCATCACTATTTCTGATTGGTCCCCCATATCCTCCCGGACCCGTATTCCCTAGACTTGAGCCATCGAAGTTCAGCTTATACATATGCTTGGAGGAGTGCACCACTTAGGACTTGGGCATTTCCTATGCTTCCCGATTGTCACAAAACAAGCCTTCCAATCCCTATTTATGTCATTCAATGGAATTCCTTTAAATTCCTTTGAGCAAGCTACCCAATTTTAAAATTTCACAAACTATGAAATCCACCACCAAGGATTTCTCTTTCTTGCCATAATTTGTTTTACCATATTTGTCCTTCTAAACTTCCCATAAGACCTTGTGAATGAGGCAGTTTTAAAATTTTCTTCCCTGTAAACCAAAGGTGTTATACTTTCATTGTTGAATCAACTCCACAACCCTCTTGGGCATTGTCCAATGGACTTTTTGATGCGGACAATCAAACAAGACTTATGTATGTACCCTCACATAAGAGGGCACGGTTTAGATGCATATATCACATGGAGTTGATTAGAATTAGTTAGGGGTGAATTATTTTGTAATAAGGCCAATAGGGTTTTTAGTTGTAGTCCCGTTTTTGATGTTCGACCCACTTTTTCAAATGTCAAAACTTAACTTTTTGGCTTGATTTTGGTGTAATTAGATAGGTTATTCAGTTACCTTTCTAATCAGACCAAGATTACGCAAATCCGAGGTGATTTGGGAAAGTTATGACCAAATTATTAAGAGGTGGTCACTAACAACG
>JAOXJP010136656.1:0-13457 GCA_025762735.1 Platanus orientalis | reverse complement strand
CTCAAAACTATTAAAACTACACTAATTTGCAGAAAATCTAGGGTCCAAACAGTCATTTCTGCCCAAACCCAGAAAAAACGTGTTTTGTCTATATTTGGCATGGGAAATGTCCTTAAAAGTTCCCAAAGACTTAAAATAAGGTAAAATCAGAGCCATTTTCTCAGTTTCATCACTGCCCTCAATAAAGCATTTCACTAACCCTTGGTTCAGGAAATGATTAGCCATTCAATTTCACCTAGCTCCAGGCAACTAGAGAAACCTAATTCAATTAAGTGACCCTGCTTCCAAAAACCCTCGGTAACTGCCCGAGAATCCAACGGCCAATTTGTTAGCTTTTATGGCTTCAAGACTCCTCAAACTTCAAATCCTCCAAATATGGCTCGATGCGGCATTTTACAGAAGAACCAATAGCATCCCTTGTACAATTTTGTCGAACCATTCGAAAAATGGTTTTTGACCTAATTTCTTGCTCGGGTACTGTAACTCGTGCCGTCAGAGGCTATGGATCACCTGGACCTGGAAGCATCTATCCCTAGGCCACCCTCTGAACAATTTTACCATCTTAGCCTTCCTGTTTATATCTGAGAGCTTTTTTAGCCAAAAAACCCTGATTTTACCCTTTACCCTTTTCATAACTTAGTTCTGATTGGACCAGGATGACCAGAGCATCTGTGACTTCTAAAATTGACACTGATTGAGCCAACTTCTGAGCACAGGAGCCCACATGGAGTGATGGCAATGATAGGGCTTGAAAAATTCAAAAATCCAGATATTATTCAAGATTAGCTAAAGTGAGATATTTTTCATTTAATGCATTCTCATTTTTAGCTAATCCTTTATGCCTCTTGGATTGGAATCTTTGGATTCACTCTCTCACCCTCAACCCTAGGATCCCTTAGATGGATTTCAAATCCCTAGTGAGTCCCTTAGAACCCACAATTAAGCATCCAAAGCTCCCCCATTTAGGTTTGCACCCAATTGGATTTTTTCGAATGACATCTTCCATGGCACCTCCATTGCTTTCCCTATCCACCCTCATTATCACACTTACCATCCAACCATCCATTAGATTAGCCCAAGCCTAATCTAACCTTTGGACCCTTAATGTCACCTATCCATGTTCTTCCCTCCAATTCAATCCTAACTCTTCACTAGGATTGAATTCTGGCCCTCCACCTCAATTAGGATAAGATCAATCATAGCCCTTCATCTCCCAAGCCTTATCTCATCATCTAACCATTGGATCTACCAATTTGGGGCTATAAATAGCCCCAAATTCATTGAGCTAAGGGCAGTCCACAAAAACCCTAATCTCAAGAGCAAGAGGAAGAATAAGAAGAAAAAAACCCTAAATCTACGCCAACCCTTGGCAAGGTAAGCCTAAACCCTACTTAATTTTATGTTCTACACTTCGATCCATGTCAAATGAATGCTGTTGTGTTTTCTAATGTATGCTAGAGCACTACTCTAAATCGGGTATAAGGTAGAGAACCAACAGTCTATATCTTGCTCTTGTTTTTTGACCTATTTCGATGCGAATTTTGGTTGAGCCAAACTTTGACTATGTTGTAATAGAAATATGTAGGGTATTCTATATTTAATTTTGTGATTTTTTAAGCTGAGGAAGGCTTCGAAATGGCCCCCCAAACGGACCTAAAAAACTGGGTCCTTTGAGACCCAATTTGGAGGAATACTTGTAGAATTTATTTTGATCAATTCATGCATGATTTTGAGCTCAATTTTTTATATGTTATTCCTATGTATATCTACCATAAGCATGCTTAATTTTAGGATTTTTGTAAAACCATAAAGGCTTCAAAATCAAGAAATCCAGTTGCTGGATTTTCTCCCAATAACTAACACCTATTTTTTAGGGAATTAAAAAATAAGTATTGAGAAAACAGGCATCAGGAAGAAATTCAGGCATTGAGATCTAGGACCCACCCTAGGGAGCCCTGATTATCCCAAAACCTGTCCTAAGGCATCTTATGACATTTGAGAGCCATCCTTGTGCATCAACACCTCTATGGGCTGCTGATTTTATACCCAACCCCTGTTTTTCACCTGAATTAAAATTCAGGCATTGAACAAACATGCATCAGACTAAAAAAAAAGACGTTAGGCCTATGACAGATGATTGAGTGGCCAACTTTGAGAGATCATATCTCCACATGGCCTATGCCTAGGATCCCTAGGGTTGCATAGTGTAATCTTAGAAGACTTCCTCTCTCCCTAACTTAGGATCCCATAGTGTTGGGACCTACCCAAACACCTCAAACAGTGGCACCAAAGTGCCTACTAGATTAGATTTCCCAACGCCTATTTTTACCATGAATTAAATTCAGGCGTATGGAGATTTTGGCGTTGAGATGAAAAACAGGCGTTAAGCTTGTAACTTAGAAAAATTAACCTTTTTTCTTTTCTCCCCCTTTTCCTAGGGTGGATTCCAAACCCCAAAAGGGCAAACAATAAGCTATTTAGAGGAGTCAATCACCCCCTAAAAGACCAAAACCTTAAAAGGGTCTCCTTTAGGTAAAAAATGTTAAGATTAGGAACAGTTTATGGACTGTTTATGAGCCAATGCCAGTTTTCACCATGAATTAAAAATCAGGTGTTGGAAAAACAGGCGTTGAGAGCTAAAACAGGCATTAGGCTTGAGAAAAATCCAGTAAACCTCCAACTCACATTAAAAGAAGATCAAACATTTAAATTCATAATTAACAAAGCACGATTATGAACATAAACTTGAAACTTATATGAATGAGAGAAGCCACCCTAAAAGGATGGGTATTTGGGGTGCCTAACACCTTCCCCAAATGCAACAAAACAACTTACCCTAATCCCAGGAACTCAGACTAGTACTAGGAGTTAAACCCTAGACTTATGAGTCTAGTTTCCTTCTTTTCCTAGAAAAGAAGGACCGATGTCTAACTTAGTTGATTAACCCTGAGTTGGTGGCAACTCCGGACAAAAGCAATCTAGCCCTCCCCCAAGGGGAGGTGCCTCCTCTCACCCCAGAGCCACAAGGCTGAAGTGGGCATGCACTCGTCAATGCTCACAGAATAGCGACTCTACGTGGACATGTTTAATCTCCACATGTATAAGTTTCAATTATGTTCATACCATACTTTTTCATATATTCATTTGATCTCTCACATGTCTATATGCTTTCACTACGTTGCTCACATGACTACATTTCTCACATCCCTACTTGCTTTGGATTAGACCTATGTCACTCCATTAGTTAGTTAGGATAGCACTCCATTTCTAAACAATAACTCCAAATTTCCATGCATAGGATAGAAAACATGCTCACATAGTTCTAGGATAGCTTGAACTAGTTAGTAGGACCAAATTCACATTTGAATAACTTGTATGCCATACATCTCTGTTATTTTCCATTTTTTCACAAAATGAGTCTTAGAACATGACATTACACCAATACATCACTCTCATAAGCCCTTATCTAGGTCATTACCTACCAATTGACCAACATCGGATTACCACATAGGATGGAAAAAATGTCTGAGCAGTTGCTGCTTTTGTCAACATGGCCATTCCGAGTTATCCAAGACAGTTACCACTCTATGATCCGATCTTTTTTGGGGAGGTGTTTCGACTGGTACACTTCATCTTTTAGAATATCAAAAAGCATGCATATGAAGTCATTTTCAGGTTAGAGTTGTTAAACTACACTCAATAGCTTAGAGGTCTAGCTTTAGGCTTATTTGCCTTGATTTTGATTAAGTGCTTGGATGATTGATTAAATGGATCCAGGAATTCATGTCCAACTTTACAAAAGTAGTCCAAATTATTTTTTAGATAATTAGGTCCAGATTTTACCTTCTTGTTTAAATTTGAATATCTCTCACCCCTTTTACATAGTATATGTAATGTGATTGCACAAGTTGCATAAACATACCACAACTGAATCAAACCATAAAAACAAAGAAAATGAATAAAAGTCACCCTCAAATGACTAAAATATATACATCTAATCTAAATAACAATATCTTTGAAAAGTCAACAAAAATAAAAATTTCATAACTGCATAAAGTCATCTTAGGTTAAGCTATACAACCCACTTATCAAAAATGTTTAATTACATCCATTCAATAAATAAAAAAAATCAAACAAAAAGAAAGAAGAGAGTCCAGCCCCGCCCTCACTCCTCTAAGCTGCTGCCCACATAGTCTACAGTCCCCCTCCTACCCATATGCTTCACCCTCTTCTGGGTGTATAACTGGCTGGCTCCATATAGGGCCCCTTTATTAGCACGGGGAGGAATATAACCATGTCTAAGATGATTTGGAAGGGGACTGTTATCAATTCATAGAGGAGCCTTAATCACCACACCAATAGGCACCAATGTTGTCTACACTCCACCCTCTCCACCAATCTCAGGCTCCCTCGCAGTCTGTCCTTCATGTACCTGAGGCTCCCTCGTGGGCTCCCCTCCCTCGGGTTGCTCTCCCTCGGGCTGCTCTCTCTCAGGCTGCTGCCTTCCCTCAGTCTGATCTCCCCTTGCTGGCTCAACCCCAGGCTCAGCATGAGGCATCTCGGTGTCTCCATCACCACCTCCCATGTCCCCTAGAATGGGGATCTGTCTCTGCAGTTGCACAACCAAATGCACGTGTCAAAATCTTCAAGAGCAAACTAAAGAAAATATAAAGATAGCTAACAAATGGTAATATGATTACCTCCTTAACCTCAGCCTAGTGGGCGGCCCTCAGGGTCTCCACCTCAGTCAAATGGGCCTACTGTCTCTGCCCCACTAAGGCAAAGCATCTGGCCAACCTACGAAGGGCACTTAGGAATACCTCCCTCGAAACCTACATAAGTACACAATGCTAAGTCAAATGAAAGAAAACAAGTAAAATTACAGCAGCTAACCCTCTAGTAGCTCTGTCTCAGGTAGGGGCACCTCATTGACCTCACCCCCGACACCAGGCAAAGTCACGACCTCGAGCACTAGGCCCATCACATCCGGCTCCGCTAGTGGAGGCCTCCTCTTCCTCCCTTGTCGAGCGGGAGGTGGCGGCCCCTCAGGGGGTGGCTGCGCAGCAGCAACCTATCCAAACAAAAAATAAACACTGTTAAAATTATGAAGATAAAACAAAATATACTTTTCAAAACAAAATAAAATCAAATACACTTACCGGGGGCTCCACGGGCCCACCTAAAGGCCCACCACTTAAGATAGTCCCTGGCTCAGTCTAGGAACCCTAAGGCATCAGTGCCCTCATCCCCAAGGTTGGAGGCCCCCTCACTCTCTATCACCCGAGGAGGTGGGTGTGGTACCACAAACTCCTCAATCCCTCCTCCCACTTGCCTCCAACACCTCTCACCGAGGTATATGGTGACCTCACCCAGAGCCACCAAGACTACCCTCTAGCGAGACCAACCCCAAGTGGAGTTTTGGTCTCAAGCATCGTCAGCCGCCAAAGCCTAGAGAGCCCATGGGCGCCATCTAATCTGCACAAGCACAATAGACATCAGCAAATGATCTTCAAAAATAACAAACAAACAATGATCAAAGTCAAACTTAACATTGTGTAATTACCTAGTCAACTGTGAGTGAGTCTAGCTCATGCTAGAAAGTTGAGATCGACTTCTAAGTCTTTGGAAGGGTGCCTTTCCACCTCACCATGCATGGGAAGTGCAGCACCTCCTCGCCCCTCCGCCTCTAGGCTAAGGTAGGGAAGTGCTCATAGCACCACACCTGCAAAAGAAATAGAACAAGCAAAGATTAAAATACAATGATAAGATAATCAATAAATTCAAAAGAAAGTGAAATAATAAAATTTACATACCTCTCAGAAGAAGCACAAACCCACAAAGGCATGCAGGCTCTGGCCTGTGGAGATCTCGCTCATGTTGAGGTACATCCACCCAAGGGCGGATCTACCCCAACTTCGTGTAGCTACCAGACTCAGGTCCTCCAGGGCCGACAACAAGTAGAAGTAGACTCTGTCGCTCTTCTCGCAAAAGATTGATCGAGTCAACATGTAGAGCAGGAAGGCCCGTGTCGATTGAGCCTTCTCCACATCTGAACTAGTGTTGGTAGCCCAAACATACTCATCCTCAAACCACGAGGGAAGGACACCCTTGGTGCCCTTGTAATAGACCACGGGCTATGGCCCGATGCAGTGAGCCACCAGAGCAAGGTCAAAATCCTCTGAGCTCGGCGGGGGTGTCCTATCCATAGATAACCCTGTCATCATGTAGAAGTCAATCGGGGGCACCCTAATCTCCCCCACTGCGAGATGAAAGGTCTGAATAATGGGAGACCATCTCTTGGCAAAAGCCATAAGTAAGGCCTTGTCGGTCTGCAACATAGGGAGAGTCAAGAAGCGGCCAAACCCCATGGCCCTCACCCTCTCCTGGACATCAGAACACATCCGGGACCACAACTCCAAAACCTCGGACCACGAACCATGGCATTATACATTCCCCTTAAGCTATGAGAGAAAATAAGTTAAAATGTGTTAGAACAATGTTTAGAAGCAAAAAGAATAAAAAAGAATGCAAAAAGAAATAAAAAAAACCTAAGTGTCAAAACTGTCTCTCAGGCCTAACGCTTGTTTTCCATCCTGACACCAGTTTTTTAGGTTGACGCCAGTTTTTTCTCCTGATGCCAAATTTTAAACATGACGCCAGATTCCCAGTCAAATGTCTGTTTTCTCAATGCTTGTTTTTTAAAATAGGCAAAAAACAGGCGTTATGCCTGTAATTTTAGGTTAATATTTTCAGGCATTAGAACACACAAGAATCAATTTCAAATCAACAGTAAATCATTCTAAAACATTCTAAATCTTTTTAAATTCATTTAAATAAGTTTTAAATAAAAAATCTAAGTTAAATCAAATCAAAAATAAAAAAAGACAATAAAAAACAAACATAACATTGAATCAAATTCAAAAGACTTTTATTATTCAAAGTCAAAAGAATCTACAAAAAGCAAAGATTGAATCAATAATAAAAGGCAAAAGACAAAATTAAAGTGAAAAAGCTTACCTCATCCGTAACCGGATGCTTCCAAAGAGCCTTTTCTTGAGTTGAAAGAAGTGGAAAGTGTTGGCTTGGCCCCGCTCGCTCCATTGAAATCAAAAAGAGAGTAAAAGGAAGAACTTTTGACAAAAGATGAAAGAAAATAGTTTGTGGGGACCTCTTCAATGTTTCTAATAGAAAATAGCCAAAAAGAAATAATAAAGACAAAAGAGAAATGGTCGCGGGCCATTTAAACTCATAACTGATTCCAACACCAGTTTAACCTCTCAATGCCTGCTTTTTAATTTAATTAAAAAACAAGCGTCGAATCAATAAACAGGCATCAAGCATTTTCCTTAAAATAACTCTAACACCTGATTTACCCCTCAACGCCTGTTTTTAATTTAATTTAAAAACAGATGTTGAAGTAAAAAACTAGCGTTAGGCTTAAATTCTGTAGAATGTTATCTTTCATTGTAAAATAACATTTCTAACTTTGTGTTTATATTTATGTTCACAGACATGGCTTACAAATTAATACAACTAGACACATACCCTACCATCTCCGTAAAGTTTGTGAATGCCTTAATTGCCCTTCCTCCCAAAGAACGGAAAATCTGGAAATGTTGAAGCCGACTAGGGGCAACACTGGCCCTAGCTTAGATCAATTTGGATTGACCACTGATAAAAGCACCCATTTCCTTTTGGGATCCAACATGTATGGTTTTTCGCTTCGAAGAACAAGAACTCACACCCACTATTGAGGAGCTCGAATCCTTTTTAGGTTGGGATCATTGCCTTAGCACCAATACCATAATCCCAGATCATAAGCCTAGCTACTGGAAGAGTTTCCACACATTAGATATCTCTAAAGCATCACTGCCCAAAGAAGCCACAGGAGAATATTTACATTGTTCCTTCGATCTTTTGCTAGAAAAAGGTTGGAAGAAACTCGATGACTTTGACAACCTAGTCAAGTTCAGGGCATTCACCTTAGCTGTTTTAGGATAACTCCTACTATCTCATAGTCGTCACCACATCCATGGCATTTTGCTTAACATCCTAGATCAGCATCTTCAGAAGAAGACACTTGCACCAATGATCATTTCAGAGAATATCTCTAGTCTCTCATACTATGCTCAGCATCCGAAAGGTTAACTATATGGTTGCCTAACTTTCCTACAAGCTTGGTTACGGGAACATCTACCCATCCTCGCATCTTTTCCGGCTTATGTTTCATGCGACCTAGCTCCAACATAGGTCCATGTCAGAAGTTAACCCTTGCCAAACAGGACAACTACAGTAGATTACCAAATCCTGCTAGCTGCTCTACTCCTTGAGCAAATCACTTGGCGAATCATGTGGCATAAAGCACATTACCCACTCCTTTCTATAAAGGACCGCACTTACATGGTCATCACTGGAGTACACCAGAGCACTCCTTATGTACTAATACGTGTTCTTCGTTAATTAGCACTCAGACAAGAACTGTTCAACTTCCCCACAGTCTTTGAAAGCATATGCAAGCTTGACCTCCGTACATCCAATCATACGCAATCAATTTTAGCTGCCCTATGGGAAAACTCGCACATGAGAGTCTCAGGACACCCACAGCTAGTGTCCACAAAGACGCAAGCTATGACACCAACATATGAGCAATGGCTTTTATATAGGCCTCTGTATAGCCTGTTACTCCTTTAACATCTACCTTTTCGAACAAGAGACAGTGCCCCGAGTCTACATCTTCATCATATATAGAACTTTCTCATACTCAAGCAAAATATGAGCAAACACTATCAAACTTAGCCAAGGAACGGGTGGCAAATGCCCAAACCAAAACTACCCTAGAAGCTGAAGTACTTTTACACACAAAGGCTGAGGTCTTGCGTGAATGTACCTAACATTGGAATAAAACACAAGCAGAGCTCATTCACTCCTTGAAAAGTGAGCTCAATGATAGTAGGACTTCCCACAAAGATTTGGGATATAAGATGAGACACAGCAATGGCATGCCCTTTGTGCAGGATCAATGGGTGAAGTCATGGGTTCACGAGCTAAGGGAGCAGATCTCTTCCTTAGGTTATGAGCCGGTGTCACCTCCATCACCTCCAGTAGTGCCTGATTTCTAGATTTTATTTATCTTCTGATGTATTGGGGTAAGTACCCCCTCCTTTTGTAATATTTTTTGATATATATATGATGTACAAAGCTTTTTGTTTCCCAAAATCTTGTGTTTTAGATTAGAGGACATGAATTCACTAGTATGACATATGCACTTGTAAAGCACCTAGCTATCAATTCATAAATAATTAAGAAAAATCAACTTAGAAACAATAATAATGAACTTCTTATCTTCCAATCTAGTTAATCAAGCTACAATTTCTCCCCCAGAGACTCGACTGTAAAAGCAGAAGAAAGCACAACGTAAGAAAGCAATGACTGATAAGTCAACATCTCTTCCTACAGCAAGCACTGCACATTTTGTCATACTAGAGACATTTATGGAAAATCCACCTCCTACAAAGACCGCTTCAGAAAGCACCCTCCCAAAGGGTTTCAAATTAAAGGTAGAGTGATTCATAGGAGATTTCATGTCCCGGCAAGGTTGGACAACTATCCCAAAATCCAGTCAATCTTCTTCCACATCCCAATCCTCTTCACCATCTTCAAGCTAACCTGGCCCCAATGAGCAACCTCATATCCTCCCCTTTCTGAGTTTGAGAGGTTGATGTTCGAGTATCTCATGAACCAAGAAGGACCTTAGAGCAGAAGTTCAACATTTGAACTACCATTCTCCAGTACTACAGAGCAGACACTACCACACAGCCAGGCTTGTACACAAGGTCCCATTTATGTCAATGCCCCACTCTGACCCACAACTACACACCTACAACCAGAGCATAGGCTGCCTTTGACCTCGAAGAGCAGTATGGGCCATCAACAGCAAGCATAAAGGAGAAAGAGAAAGATGAGACAAGTGCACAAATAACAAAGCTTGCTACAGAGCTAGAACTCATGAAGGGAGGATAATTCATTATTTTATGGATTTCAAAGACCTTTGCATACACCCTAGAGGTGTGTTACCACTGAACTTCCAAATGCCCAATGTTGATAAGTACGATGGCACTACCTGCCCCAGATGCATCTCTGTATGTATTGTAATGCTATGTTCCAGTGGGGGCATGATGAGTGAATACTAGTCCAGATGTTCAGCCAGAGCTTGGAGAAGAATGCTGGGAAATGGTTGGCAAGCCAAGAAAGGAACAATGTCAGTACATGGAGGGCCCTGACGTGGTCATTCGTCAACCACTACAGATTCAATCTGGAACTACTACCGACCAGAGAAGAAGTTTAAGGAATAAGGCCAGCCTCAGGAGAAAGTATCAAGGACTTTGCATACATATAGAGACTAAAAACCTCCAACCTCAAACACCCTATGTTCAAAGAGGATATGATATCTACTTTCATAAGGACTCTAGGTCCTATCACATCACAGAATAACTTCATTGAGGTTGTTGACAAAGTCAGCAAGGTAGAGTTGGCAATCAAGGTAGGGTTGGTACATGAGGCATCACTTGCCTCAGCCGGATCCTCCAAGACAGTACCAAAAAAGGCAACCGCTACATGGCCAGAAGCTAATCATGTGCATGCCATCGAGGTTCGATGGCCTAGTCAGAATAGTGGTCATGATCTGTCTCCTCCATAGCTAGCTCAAAGTTACCCTGTAGCCATGAATATTATCCCTCCTCAAACATAGTAGTTCTACTAGCCTAGGTACCCGGGTGCACCCGGAGAAGAAAAGAAGAGAAGAAAGTTCACTCCTCTGCCCTACTCCTACAAGTATATAATGGAGTATCTCATCAAGAAGAAGCTGTTACAGCCAATGGATCCCAAACCTCCACCTTACCCTCTGCCTTACTTCTACAATCAAGCAGAACATTATGAGTATCATCAGATTCTAGGGCATACCCTCATAGGTGCTTTCGCTTAAAACATGTCAGCCAAGACCTGATCAGTGAGGGTAAGGTATCATTTGACCCTACACCCACCAATCCCCCACCAAATACCAACATCATTCAAAATCCACTCCTCGACCACAAGCCACCAAAAGGGGTCAATATGATAGGTACTACCAGCATCCAATTTAATCCTGCCAGCTACAACACCAAAATCTTGGAGCCCAAAAAAGTCATCTTTCTGCCCAACACCAACTATGTGTCCACTATAGGATATGTCCCTGAGCCTATCCCCCCTAAATATGAGCATTTACTCACCAACATGTGGGATACGGCTCCAGAAAGCCCGATCATAGTTCTTCCCCCTGACATCAACATATACGGGGAAGGTTCAGTAACTTATGACCCTTTTTCATCACCCCATATCATCCCACCACCATCATTATATGCCCAACTCACTGACCTTTCATCTCCCTAACAAGTCATCAACATTCCTCCACCCACCAGAATCCAGTACTTACTGAATAGAGTCCCCTTGGGCTATCTGATCAGAGAAGTTGTAGACCCAGAACTTTCAAAAGATGAGCTGGAAGAGCTCACAACTTTTATTACCTGGTCTGATAGAATCTCCAAACCGGTTACATATCTGCATCCCAAGGGCAAAGGGAAAGAAAAGATGACAGAAGAAGAGACAGAGACAAAGGTACAGAGGCAAACCAAAGAAGTAGAAGAGAAGAAAGAAAAGGAGATTTTTAAAGTAGCATTCGGAAGTCTCACCTGTTCTTGGTCGAGCAACTATCTAAGACACCTGCACAGGTCTCAATCTTGGGCCTCTTGCTCACATCAAAGCAACACCAAGAAAGATTCTTGACTATATTCAGAAAGTCCTTTGTGGACTCCTCGATCACACCAGACAGGTTAGAAAATATGGTGGCAAGAGTATCAACTCCACGAGTCATCACATTTTTAGAGGATGAAATCCCTGAGTTAGATACCGTGCACAACAGAGCTATCTATATCACTGCACGTCATTCTGATATGTGCATTCCACTTATCTTGGTAGACAACAGGTCAGCTTTGAGCATATGTACCAAGGATACTTTGGACACACTAGGGGTTCCCACAGATTGTATGAAACCTAACCCATATGACATCAGGGCCTTCGATAACTCAGTAAGTCATGACCAAGGAGAAGTGTTCATTCCCCTAGTGATAGAAGGGAGAATGTTCCAAGTTCAATTCTAGATACTGAGCATACCATTCTCCTTCACAATGCTGTTGGGGAGACCGTGGATACATCAGGTGGGTGCTGTCTCATCCACTTTGCATTAGAAGGTCAAATTCATTATCAATGACGAGATCATTATAGTGCCAGCAGATACGGATGTCATCACTATGATAGGCCAAAAGGTACTGGGAGTTCGGAACCTGCAAGCCTCGAACACATTCACCTCATATCAATTTGAAATCAATATACAAAGCAAGAGGCGGCTGAGTTGAAAAGGCTGAAACACTTCCACCAAAATTCAATATGATGGCCCGAATGAAGTTCGATCCAAACAAGGTTCTAAGCAAGCATTCTCAAGGGAGGAAGAACCCCATCAAGGCCATCAGAGTGCCATACAAGGCAGGCCTAGGTTTCAAATCTCTCCTCAAGCATCAGTTCAAAAAGAACAAGAAGAGGAAATTCAAAAAGCTACACTGCGCTTCGTATCAGCTTCTGAACTCTCTAACTCCAGTAACACCCTACCAACCATACTACCAGCTCAAACAAAGCCCTCAAAGCTCAAAGCCCAGCACAGAATACTCAACACTAAAACCAATCATGATTCTACCCCTAGTCATCAACTCATATCCCACCTATCATCTTGAGGCTGCTCCTCATATTTACATGTCCAATACCATGCTATCTGTCCCTAAGGTTAGGGAATGTTCAGCCCTAGACACCTCAAAACATAGGGAAGACAACTTAACTCCTCTAAGTCTACTCTCACTCCCCAATGATGTAAAAGATTCCCTTTAATCAGTGATTGCGAGTAGAGAACTAGACTTAGATGAGATTGACCCTAACCAGGTCATCCTGTCGGAGACATGGATACCTGTGGATGCCATGGAGCAAATCGGGAAAGCCAACTCAATAGCAGCAGAAGATCAAGACCAGGTGATGGATTGATCGATGAAAGAGGCCTAGAAGAGCTGACTATTTCATACTCTTGTTCAAACTTTTCAAAAGCTTTTAGTTCTTTTACTTTCACCCTTTTGCATAAGAACTACATAGACTTGATCCCTAATGACTCATGAATTGTCAAAGCATTCAATGCACTTATAAGGGGTACGTAGGCAACCTGAGACATAGCTTCAGGCCCAGTCACTTTCTGAAAAAAAAAAAAGCCTATCATTTTTCTTTACCCTTGTAGTCAAAGAACTACGTGCGGCTTAATCTTGATAGACCAATGTTTTCAAAAGCAATCATGCTAAAAGTCAAGTATGTAGGCAACCTGAGAAGTAACT
>JAOXJP010136645.1:0-13457 GCA_025762735.1 Platanus orientalis | reverse complement strand
CCTTAAGGTGTGAATACCTTTAATTCCATTAATGAGTTAAATGCCTTAAGGCTTTAGCTCATTAAGGTGTAATGATTACTTTCTGATTTTTCTGTACCTTTACTGTGTGACCCTTTCTCGTGATTCTCGGGCTCAGAATTGAGTGAACTCAGTGTTTGGTTTTTGAAGTCTCGGACAATCTGATCGCAACAGACCAATCGGAACCAAATTACGATGAGGGCAATGGGGTAAAATCAGGGTTTTTCCATCTTAGAAAGGTAACAGATACATTTTGGGAGGGCAAGGAGGTAAATTTAATCTTAGAAATTGTCTGGTGAAAGATGATCCTTGGTTCAAGTGAACTATATAGCCTCTGACCACGATAAATTACGATACTTGAGCTAAAACCTGCACTAAAAATACCCGTTTGGTCATCTAGGGATTTTTTGACGGGAACTGCTTCAGTATTTTATGTAGATCTCTGCTTTGAGCTGTGCTCTGAGGTTTTGAAGCTTGAGGAGTTTCAAGACTACAAAAGCTAACGGATTGACCATTGGATTCCTGAGCAGTTGCTAGAGGATTTATGAAGCGGGGTTATCTGTAAAGATTGGGTTTCCATAGTTACTTGAGGGTCGGGGGAATTGAGCTGTTAGACCTCCATCAATGCTCAAGTTTATGAAATGGTCTTTTAAAGGTAGGGCAGATACTGAACAACTAAGCATGACCTTGCTACATTTGGAGTTCGGGATAATTTTTTAGGGCATTCCGTGTGTCAAATACAAAACAAAGCGGCTTGTTCTTTTTTTAGTGGAAAGTGATGGTGTGGAACATGGAAATCTTGTAATCTAGTGAAAATTTGATACTTTGAAGGTATTGGACTTACGAGGATGTGGCTACTAACAGACTAAATTTTTGAGTTTGGGTGAACTCCCAAGAGTCGATTGATCACTCGATTCTAGGTATAAAATTGTTCCTTTTGGAGTAATTGAGGGAATCTATTCAAATAAGTTCCATGAAAGCTCGTGTCCCTTAGAAAATTTTTTAAAGGTTTCACAAAATCGGAGAGAGGGACACTGACTGATCTTGATTCAGACAACCGGGGAACACGCTGGCTCCATATAAGTGAAACATGATTAGGACAACCTTTTGATCATTAGGGAAGATTTAGGATTTTGCCTAGATTTGAGATATCGAAGTCCTTTTCTTATACCTGAAGATATGAAGCTAAGGTCAGGGGCAAGGTATGACAATTGACCTTTCAGAATTTGAAGATCGGATGAATCTCTGAGAGCTTTTCCAAGGGTCATTTTCAGGTCGAGGTTGACCTAAGTTGAGAGGTTGACTATTGCCAATCTCGATGAGTCGACTCTGTGATGAGTTTCTTGAAGTTGGGAGAAACAGGAGTGCACAGGGTCTAAAATTACACCATTCCGACAAAGGGAGAGGTATTAGGGATCTTTTGAGGGGTGAATTCTTGGAGGTGAAAAGGCTAAAACAATAATTTTTTGCCTATAGGTCAAAAAATGTGAAAATGAGGATTTTTTATCTGTGATGCTTTACGACAGGAAGTCTTATATTGACAAGAGAAATTTAGTGATCTGAATGATAGATAGTGAGTTCTGGGCCTCTGAAGGCAAAAGGGCAAAAATATAATTTTTTCGCTTGTGATGCTTTATTGACAAAAGGCTTATGGAGGTTGAGAAAATTATATACAACATGAGTGGGTTCTTGAATGTGGACCCTCAAAGTCCTGTTGATGCTTTGTGAGAGATTAGGATTTGTCTTCAAATAGTGCATTTTGGGTTGTAATAAGGTGTTTTGACTGGTTCATTGAGACTGGAGTATCTGGAAAGACTTCTCTAGGAATGCCTAACCTCCTAGATTCCAGGTTTGTTCTTCCTAAAGCATTGGTGCTTAGAGTCTTGGTGCCTAAATGTTATTATGCTGTCCTTATGCTATCAAATGACCCGAGTCAAAATTTGGGTGCTGATAGTGGTTTTCTTATCGACTGTTAATTCTACTGGCAGGATACCCTTGGTGGCCTTGATATCTCTTGCAAAGCTGTTTAATGAAATTTCGGTTGGTGCAAAATCCTGGCATGTTTTCCCCAAGACTTTCAACATCTTTTATGGGAGTATATTCAATGTCGTGCCATTGTCTACTAATTCTTTGCTAACATGACAACCATTGATATGGACTATGTATAGGTAGGGGTGGGCATGGGTCGGGTTTAGGCCGGGCCATGGTAGGTCCAGCCTAGGCCTGCTATATTAGGCATTGGGCTCAGGCCGGGCTCGGGCCTGGAATTTTTTTTAATATTTAGGACCAAGCCCGACCCTATAGATTTCATCGAGCCTCGGGCCAGCCATGAATTTCATTTCACATGAATGATGAGGTTGAGGTTTGAACTTGAGACCTACTAAATAATATAATAATATATTTCTAATTAAGCTACAAGATCTTATTAGTTTTTAAAAGATTAGAAAACTATTTACTTGAATTCTAAGAATTATTTACTATAAAAAATCATTGATCTCACTAAGAGTTGAACACAAGACCTTTTGCAAATTTGTTTTTTTTTTTTTTTACAAATTGAGCTATGAATTAGTAATAATTTGAAAAGACTTATAGCCTATTTGCTAGCCACCTGTAATGTAACCATTTCATTTCAAATTTCAAGGTACTTGTAGCCATAAAGTAATGGCTCAAAATGAACTCATTTAGAATTTACTGATTTGCTAACTAAAATTAGAAATGAAGTCATCTTAGGTTTTTTTTTATAAAATGAAATGATATCTGTTATCAAGTATAAATCTGAATCAATTCATAAAAAAAGTATAAATTTGAATGAGTTCATTTTGAACCATTACTTTATGGCTACAAATCCGTTAGAAATTTGAAATGAAATGATTACATAATAGGTGACTGCCAAATAGTCCCTTAATAGGTTGTATATAACACAAATATATATCATATATAGAAAATTTCAGGCCTTGGGCCGGGCTAAGGTAAGCCCAAGCCCAGCCCTTAAAAAAAGTTTGGGCCTCAGGCCTTTCTTGGTCGGGCTTTTTTGGGCCAAACATCGGGTCGGGCCGGTTTCAGGCTAGCTTGGGCCCATGCTCACCCCTATGTATAGGGGGCGTAGATGTTGGGTCATTTTTATAGCAGGTTTTTAAAAAATGATCCTTTCCAGCATGATTTCCTTGGTTGGAAATGTAGCCAATGGCGCTTCGGTGGCTTCTTTGCCCCCCAGGCCTCATTGATAGTAGAGATTACCCACCGGGCATTCCTCATGTCTCCTTTTATCTGTTGTGGTTGTCTTGCTAGGCCTGGAAAATTCTAGGCAGGGTGTATACTACATTACAATCTAAAGTGACTGTTGGTAGGTCCCTAAATTGGAGCTCCTAAAAGAGTTCATACTCCATATCTTTGGCCATATCCTTTGTATCTCCCATGGTCGGCTGAAGCTTTAGTTTGGCCTTCGATATTTCCAATTATCCTTCTACTGTTGCTTCCTTTGCTTCTTCATTGGTCATGAAACTTTCAAACCGATTAACCTTTTACCTTTGCTTTGTTTATTTTTTTACTTTAGGAGTTAGGATTAGGCTCTTAAACTCGTTTTTTCATCTTGTTCCACCATGATCTTATTAACTAGAGCCCCCTACCTCTGCAACCTTCTCTTTTAGGTTTTTGTAAGAGGTAAAGGAAACTTTGGGTGCTGGAACCCATCGACTGATGAGATTTCTTGGTGGTACCACCATTATAGGTCTACCACCTAGAAAGTTATCCCTCCTAGGGTATGGGTATGTATGCCTTTTAGGGGGTGTGTGATGGACAAAATGGTTTTAGGGGTTGAAAGATTAGTTCCTTGGCCGCTGGTTTCTTCTTATTTCAGGCCGAAGGGATTGACCATCATTCCTTAAAGTCCTATTCTTCTATGTGGCATAACCATGAATGGGATGGGAATCAAGCTTAGGTTAAAAGACTCCATTTTTTGCACTTAATTCAACCAAACATCTTTCACACAAGATACATCGTTCACCCTTGGGTTTCATACCTTGTTTAGCTCTCTTCCCTTTCTCTTTGGTTAAGAAATTTGTTCTCTTATCCAAACTCTACCCTAGGTCAACCTTAATTCTTGGGCTTCCGTTAACCACCCCTTACTTTCCTAATTCTACCAACACGTCATTGGCAGGAACAACAGGGAACGGGTTCTCATCAATGCCCTTTTTTTATGAAAATTTCGACAAGCCCTTATCGATATTCTCCTAGATGACATTTCTAAAAACCACACAGTTGGCCGTGAAACCCATTCCACTTATAGAATTCTCCCCATCTCAGCTCATTAACATTGGGGACTCTATGTTCCTCGATCAATGGGATGAACTTAGCTGTCAACAAGTAGTCAAAAATATCACTGGCCTTAGTTATATCGAAAGAATAAGATTTTTTATTATGAAATGTTACCTTCTTACTGGTCATATCTAGAGATTAGTCTGGCTCCTTTCATCTCAATGCAACACAAGTAATTGGTTTGGTCGATATGACCATGGTCACATCCATCTCATAGTTGGGATCCTGATAATAGGTTCCCATCAAAGCATTAGACCTTTTGTATTTCTTCCTTCAACAGCTGTTCATATCAGGCCACCTTGGCTGATAACTCAAACAGGTCCTCAAAATCCATCCCTTCAAATTTATTTCTCAACTATATGTCTAAGCCATTCTAGGTGAGCTTCATGAACCTGGCTCTGGCAAGGTGACTAAACAACAGTTTCTTTCTCTTTTAAACCACGCGATATACCTTTCGACTGATTCTCCTTGCAATTAATATAGCAAAGATATATACCCATTGCCTGAAACCTCCCCACATTGCATTGTAAAATGGTCAATGTGTTCAATTGTGGACTATTCCTATCTTCAAAGAACAAGGTGAACTCTGGTATCTTGTATCCCCTTGAGAATTTGAAATGCCTATCAATCCAACTAGGATATGACTTCCTATATGATGGCCGATGTATCCCTTTGGTGGTATTGACCACTTCTTGGACCAGTTCCATGAATTTAGCCATATCCATTAAAGTTGGTCTTCCTAAGGTCATTGGTAGACCGGAGGAGGTTCTAGAACAAATTTTGGCTCTCTTGGCCTCTAATGGAATTAACTCGGGCATTTGGTCATTGAGCAATGGGTTAGCTAAGGTTCATCAATTCCAATCATTATTCCCATTATTATTGAAACTATTAGACCCACTGTACCCGTTCTGCATAGGTCCTTGGGTGTTTTAACTTGTGTTCTAGGTTCTTAGTGGTGGTGGTACATAAGATTGGGGATTGTCTTGACTTTCTACTACTTCTTCCACTGATTGAACCTTCATGCTGCAAAGCTTGCATACCATCCTTTAACTCGTGAAACAAGCTATCTTTTAGCTCTCGAATTGCTCTTATCAAGGGGTCCTCGGCCACATTTCGGGAAGGTGAACCTTCCTCATAGTGGGAATGTTGCACTTCGAGAGAGGTCCTTGGTGGGGTTGTAGTTTTAGCCCTAAAGGGTCCAGGAGCTTGATTGTTTCGACTGGTTGGTGATGCTGTAGGTCCCATTGGGCATGCCAAAATTAAGTGTTGGCCGGAAATTAGTCTACGGGCATGCCAGTGCCACGTGAGCACATAATTCGGTCTTTCCTATGACCCCAAGCGCTAGAGCAAACAGTAGGCAAACCAAAGAGGGTTCTCTGGTTGTTTGTCCAGCCACTAAATTTTTATAATTTAGGTGATTTAGGAAGGGGGGGTATTTCCTTCCAGATGAGTTCTTTCTGCCTTATGTAACAAGGGATTAACTACATTTAAAACCATAATGTAATTGAAGAAACAATCAATCTTAAAAATAAATAGCCAATATTGCATTAAACATAAAAACTTACAAAGTTTAGCTTGCTTAGACAATTGTACATCCTTCTCCAACACAAACCAATGGACAAAAATGTAAATTGAAATCATCAAATGAACAAATAACTTAAGAAAGTAGACTGTTGGAAATGTATTGAGACATCTTTCCAGACTTGTGCACCTATATGAAGGTGTTCAACAACGAACCTAAATGATCTGGAAGATCAAACTAAAATCTGAGCAAAAGATAAATGATAACTAGATAGTTGTGGATGATCGAGTAATGCATTTATTTTCAGAAGTTCCAATATTTATAGATGCCAAGGTCTCTGGTTGTGGCTATCACAGTTCCCTTTCTTTCCATGAACCTTTAGGTGGTCATGGCTGAACATGGCCTGTGCACGAGTGCTTATGGTAGTTCGTGGGACTTTTCCACTCTTCTTTTTCTCAAGGTTCGTCAATAGTTTCCTTCTTTCCTCAATGACCTCAGAGTCATGGCTTATAGGGACTTACCTTCATTTTCCTGGCTTTTCTCAATTAATCGCCACTATCCCATGAAAAAAGGGACAACTGGTTTGCTCTAGTCAAAGTCTTATTTGACTTGTCTTCAGCTGAGTCAGCTGGCCAGCTCAGTCGAACTTTTCTTGCGCAAACAATTATATTCCACATTTATAGGCTAAAGTGGTTACAAGTAAATCCCTAAAATGAAGGCACTGATCACAATAGTTCACAACATAACAAGAAATTAGAAATTGAAAATAGAGCATGTGCTCAAGTTTATCCGGAGAACATCCTTATCTAGAAGACTTGGTCAAAGCATTTTAGTCATTATTATCTGGATAATGACTTAGTCAATCTGTAGGTTGACTGATGCAGAGCTAGCACCACTATTGCACCCCTCAAGCTAAGCGATCATGGGTGGAGCATTAGCTTGTGTTGTAACATCTAAAAATGAGCAACTGTGAGCCCCTTTGTGAATATATCAATAACCTAATCAATGGTATCGATGTACCGAACATCAAGTTCTTTTTGAGCAACCTTTTCTCGAACATAGTGATAATCCACCTCCAGATGTTTCGTTTGAGTGTGAAAATGGGATTAGCCCTAGAGAAATCAAACTGATATTATCACACAATAGCAAAGGTGGTGTCAAGAGGAAGATGTGCAAATCTTTAAAGAGCATCCGTAGCCATGCGATTTCAGCAGCAATTTTTTGCAAGTTTTTTATATTTAGTCTCGGTACTAAACCTTGATATGGTAGATTGTTTTTAGCAATCCAAGAGATCAAATTATACCCAAGATAGACACAATAACCTCCGGTAGAACGTCGATCTATAGGACAACCTGCATAATCATTGTCATAATAGGCTTTTAATTTTAATGGGCCAGGACGATACCATAAACAATGATCAAGTCTACCTTTTACATGATGAAGAATCTGTTTGATAGCGGTCTAATGTGATGATGTTGGTTGATGCATGAACTAACAAAATTGATTTACATCATAGGCAATATCTAGTCAAGTAAGAGTTACATATTGCAAAGCATCCACCACACTCCTATACATGGTTGGATCAGGAGCGGATCACTATCAGTTAGTTCCATTTTATTACCACTAGGTATCGGAAAAGAGTAAGGTTTTGCATCAACTATATTGGTGCATTTGAACAGATCTAAAGCATATTTGGTTTGTGTGATATATATACCATTTTTTTTTTTTTTTTTGAAAAAATGGTTTCAAGACCCAAAAAATAATGAAGGCACCTAAGGTCTTTGATGGCAAATAATTTTCCGACATTAGTGATGAAGCATTCCATATGAACATCGCTATTGCCAGTGATGAGTATATCGTCGATGTAAACTAAAAGGATAAGAGTGACCTTATCCATGTGGAATGTAAAAAGTGAATAGTTTGCTTTGGATCCCACAAAACCAAGATCTTCAAGATAACCGTTGAAACTAAGCATGGGACAACTATTTCAAACCATGTAAGTATTTATGTAATGACAAACATGATTTTGAAATGCGGGTCCTCAATGCCACATGATTGTCGCATATAAACCTCTTTAGTAAAATGCCATGGAGGAAGGCATTTTGAACGTCAAGTTGCCAAACAGTCCAATGTTGACAAATAGCCAAAGTGGGAACCATCATTATTGTATGTGTGACAACATGACTAAATGTTTCAGTGTACTCAAGCCCCTCTTATTGCTAACCATTAGTTATAAGCCTTGCCTTAGAACGTTCTATTGAACCATCTGTTTTCTTCTTGATTTTATAAACCCACTTATGTAATGACCATGTACCACATTTTTTGTAAAGCATCAAATTCAAGCCTCATAGCTATGCACCATTCTTGCCTCTTAATAACATGACTAAAACATGATGGCTCAACTAGTTCATCAACAACAAAAATAGTCAAAGCATATTTAAGATTTAACATTCGTGTACCATCTTTCCTCCTGTAATCTTGGGGTGAGTAGATGTGTAGAAAGTGGTACAGAAACCAGTTTAATCAAATCAAGTGGAGGTGAAGAAGGGGCCACAGGGTCTACCACTAACAATGGGGAGGATGTAGTTGGGCCAAGTTCAGGTGATGGATTAATTAGGGGTGATAGGATAAAATGTGGTAAGGATGGGGTGATGTGATGGTGAATAGGTGAAGCGAGTTATAGGTTATGGGGAATGGATGAAGTAAGTGACGGTGGTGATGATGGCATAGGGTAAAGAGACACTAGAGAATACAATGTCGTAGGCAAAGTGGCAATGGACTCTTTTGACATGGTTTTGAATGAAAATGATGATTGATTAAAAATAATATGGCACGGTAAGTAGCCCGTCAATTTTCAATATCTAAACAACGATATCCTTGATAATGCAAAGAGTATTCCAAGAATACACATTGTTTAGATTGAACTTGAAGCTTATTTTTGTTATAAGGATGTATATATGAAAAACAACAGCAACCAAAAGTGTGAAGGATCGAGTATTTGGGAACTTTTTGAAATACTTGTCATATGGCGACACAAAGTTTAACACTTTTGTGGGAAGTCTATTTATTAGATAGACTAAAGCATTGAAAGCCTCAACCCAATATATAAGAGACATTCTAGCTTGAGCAAGAAGAGTTGAACCAATGTCAACAATATAACGATGTTTTCGCTCGGCAGCCCCATTTTGTTCAAGAGTATGAGGGCAAGACATTCAATGAAAAATGCCATGTTGAGATAAAAATTGTTAGAATGAATACTAAGGTACTATCCTCTTCCATCAGTTTGTATGATGTTATTGTACAAGAAAGAATGTTCTCAACATATAGTTTGAATTTTACAAAGTAATCAAAGGATTCATGTTTAAATTGCATAGGAAAAATCCAAGAGTATTTGGAAAAATCATCTATAGACAAGATGTAATACTTAGAACCCTTTATAGAATAAAAAGGAGATGCCTAAATATCTAAATGAATCAATTCTAAAGGTATAGAGGATATAGAATTAGATAAAGAAAAAGGTAATTGTGTACTTTTTCCTAATGGACAAAAATCACAAAATGTAACTTCTTTGACAGAACTTTTAAGGGGTAGATGTGTCGTGCCCCAAAACTCATACCTGTATGGCTACATATTTTGGCATGTGACATTGATCATTTCTTATCTAATGCCATTCAAACTTGCTTATAAATTTTCCATATCTTTTTTTTTTCATACATACAAAACAAAATTTCATTAACAAACCTTGACCATTCCATTAAATTTAAAATATACAAACCATAATCCATAAATAAAATCCATAATCTAACATAAACTTGAAATATAGCAAACCATCTCCATGAAATTGAAAATCAAACTAATCTATAACATCTCCTCAACTAGAACTGAATAACTGAACTAAACTGAATCAAACCATGTCTCTAACCAAATAATGAAATAAAATAACGTGATGTCTGAAATAACTAAATCAAATCTCCATCATCTCCAATCACTACTAATCCATGTTATAGTTTATCATGTCATCCTCATTATCTAAAGACAATGGTGTCAACTCTATAAGCGTGACTGACTTTGCAAATAAACAAGAACACTACTAAACATGCTAAAATCATTGGGTCAGTGACCACGAATATTTTCATAATCAAAATATAACAAAATATGCTTTCAAAATAATTACTTTACATATGAAAATAATGTTTCTAATCTAAGATAAAACAAATAGCAGAAAAAAACATAAATCAAGATGCATAATATGAGCAGAAACATAATCTGAACTGAATTATTGAACTAAACAAATATATGAAATTAAACTGAATAGAACAAATCATTGAAACATATATACATATATGAGATCTGCTGAAACAAATACTGAATCCCCCATATATGCTATTGGCTAGATATAGATAACTGAATCATATACCGAAAATCTAACACACATAAGTATTGCGAGACAGCAAGGTGTCTCCACACCCTCACATTCAAACCTCTCTCCACCACCCATTTTTCATGGTGGGCCGTACATGCCATTGGAAATCATCCATTCAAAGCCCCATTTCCATCCAATGGTCCCCCTCTTGAAAGCATCAGTCTATCAACCTTTGATGTTTAAGGCCATTAATTGCAATCAAAACATAATAAAGACATGATGTTTTGTAGTAGAACTAACATAAAGAAAACAACTGCTGATTACATATAAAGTGTTTCAGTACATATGATCATATAAATGATTACAAAATATAATGAAGTACAAAGTATGTAGGGGTCATCCCCTGTACAATACAAAAAAAGTAAATATCCCTATATAGGGTCATCCCTCACGCCGTCTTCTCTTCCATGTATATTTGTTGCCACTATTGCCAGGTGTACGAGCAACTATACTGGCCAGTTTCACTAGTGGATGTGCATTGGGAGGAGGAACTGGGACCTGTAGAGCACTGGGAGGAGGTGAGGCCTATGGAGCACTTAGGGGAGGAGGTGGGGCCTGTGGAGCACTTAGGGGAGGAGGTGAAGCCTGTGGAGCCTTGGGAGGAGGTGAGGATTGTGGAGCAATGCGAGTTAGGGCTTGTGGAGCCCTACGAGGAGGTGGGGCTTGTGAAACTGACAAAGATGGGGCATAGGGATCTGGGGACGCAGTGTCGATGCCATCTCGCAAAACCTGCCGTACACGACGTAACGTACTGATCAATCTATCCCTCAATGTCTCCTCAATACAGCCATCCATAAGAGATTGAATAATCTACAATGCATGCTCATTGCGTTGAAATAAAACATAACATAAAGTTTAGGATGAATACATTTTCAATGATTAAAAAAGTAATTAACATAGACATGCAAACATTAAATGATATACCTAGATGACAGTATCGACGGGTATGGTACCTTGCGTCGGTAGCTGAGGTGCACTACTAGATCGATAAAGTGGATTTTGCACGTGTATATGAGACACACGTTGATACCACTCCATATAATCAATGGCATACTCGGAGGGTACGCAGCTGACGTAGATCTATGCACATTAGATAGCACGTGGCTCTCCCACACCTCCTATAACTGCTCTAAATATGTAAATACCGGCCGATACGTGGCAGCGGACATACCCCGAGTACCTCGAGTAGGGGCTATAGGAGCGGAGGGGATGACCTGGCACCGCCCAAACTGCCGTAGGACACACATGAGATGGTAGGGCTCCACAATCTCCAGACATCTCAATAATCCATGAAAGTACGCAATGTCCTAGAATGCATGGTGTTCTTTACAATTGGTGTATGGTGTCCACTTCACCTGCACAAACTAGATAAAATTTACTTTAAAATAGTAAGGATTGTCATAAACTACCTACATGCACCAAGATATACATAAATAACATATTAAAAATGTTAAAAAAATAACTAACAATACCTCATGCATCACCCATGTATCAATAGTCTTTCATACAACACTCAAATTGTCCCTAAGGGGCCCCCTCTCCTTGTGTGGTGTCCAACGCTGCACGTGTGGTTGCTCATCACGGTACTCCATGAACTGATGAGGCTCTAAGGGATGAAAGTGCTCGTAAATCCATCCCTCGAGCAACGTAACGTAACCTGCTAGCTGCTTGACCTCAATTCAACTGATAATCCTGAGCTGACGATAAAGATAAGCCAATGCTCCAGCACCCTATGTGTATGTATGGACCTTATCTAGGCTCTGTGGGAGCGCAAGAAAACAAATGGACACCCGTGTACACGTCTTATCTGTAAACAACGTACACCCCAAAATATATAACAAATAGCTTCTGGCAGCATAACCAATCTGAGCCTCACTCCAGCCATCAATAATCCCTGAAAATCTGAGCTTCAACCACTCCATCCTCACAGTTTGATCCCGTGCCTTATCCAACTCCATCCGTGCCTCCTCCATCGTAACCCCTAGTGTCTCAGTCAGTAGTGTCTCAGCTTGTCTGCTAGATAACCGAGCTGACTCAACCTGGATGTGAGTCCCTATCACTGAAATCCTAAGCAGAGTGTGGACATCATCAAGCGTGATCGTCAACTCTCCAAATGGCATGTGGAATGTGTTAGTCTCAGAATACCAACGCTCAACAAAGGCGGAGATGACTGCCCGGTTGATGGACCGGTATGATGTATGCACTAAGGGGTATAGGCTCGACTCCTGCACTAACTTCATAAACTTAGAGTTCTCGTCATCCTGGTCCTCTACCTGCCACTCATTAAACTTGTTTGCGTGACTAATGCATTTGAGCAGCCCATGCTCCTGTAAAAGAAAAAAAAAAAGAAATAATGTTAGCACAATACGTAAGTATGGAATAACACAAATAAATAGCTAAATACATAAAATAAACAAATAAATACCCTCTGCTGCCAGATCAATGAGGCGACATGTGTGGAATAGCTATCCAATAGGGTGGGGTCCTCTAGAGCTCTAGTAACAACTGGGATCGGCGGTGGTTGCGGCGGTGCCGCAGTCGCCGCTGACACCACTAGGTACGGTTTCATCCACTACCGAGTCTATCACAGAATCCTCAGTACTGATGTGAGACGCCTCTCCCCTAACTCGAGATATGTCCTCAACCCTGCGCCGTCGCGCAGATGCGGTTGGTGCCACACGTGAAGGACCGGCCTCCATATCTATTATATGCCAAGAATTAAATGATAGAACAGTGTGTAGAGGCATTAAATAAAAAAATTATTAAAAATATTTGAAGTATAAAAAATAAAAAAACAATTTTAGGCTTGTTCGGCATCTCAGAGCTGAATAGGCTTGAAGGTATTCGGCATCACCATACCAAACATGACTTGTATTGTTCGGCATGTTCATACCGAACACCTTCAGGTATGTTCGGCATCCCAATGCCGAACGTGCCTAAGGAAGTTCGGCCTGGTTATGCCTAACCTACCGTGAGGAAGAAAAAAAAAAAAAACCACAAAATTTTAAATGAAACGTTTTTAAACTAATTTTTTCCAATTAATTTCTTTGTATAGTATTTTTGAAGATCTTAAAAAAAAAAAAAAAAAAATTATCTTACCTGACCGGTGGATGGCCGCGTCGTCGTTGCTAGAAGTTGGTGGTAAGTGCCGTTGTTGTCGTGGAGGGAATACTTCAGTCG
>JAOXJP010136624.1:0-13458 GCA_025762735.1 Platanus orientalis | reverse complement strand
CTACTGGTGTACATCGGGACATGATGCACTATATGGCCAAGGTAAGAAGTTCGGTCACATCTTTTTCTTTGTCTGTTCTTTTTGTTCTAAGTTAGTTTTCTCACCTTCTCCCCTCCCCCTTTTTTGCAGACCGTGGCTCTAATGGCTACTTCCATCGAGAGGTACAAATACTACGAGCAGGTCAAGATTAACAACCTCGACCGTCTCGCCAAGGCCAAAAACGATCACTTGGCCTTTAACGAGGAGGCCAAGTCTAAAGATTGTCGGCCTCGAGAAGAGGCTCCAACTTTCGAAAGAAGACCGCTCGAGTCTGGTCAAGAAGGCTGCCGAGCAGGAGGCTCGCATTGAGAATTTGGTCGCTCATTTGCGAGATTCGGAAGCGGAGATCACCCATGCTAAGAACGACCTCGGAGCTAAGAAGAACCGGCGCATCAGAGCTGAGAGTGAACTCAAAACGGCTGTCGAGAATACAAGAAGACAGTGGAGGAAATCTTAGAAAGGGTACACCTCGAGCTCGAGGCAGAGAAGGAGAGGGAGAGACAGGAGATGCGGGAGGCCAAGGCTAAGTACTTAGCCTCAGATGCTTTTGGCCTTGTTAAGGCCGATTGTTTCTAGGAAGGGTGGGAGGAGTTCAAGGACGTCGCATCAGAGCGATTCCCTTACATTGACTTCTCGTCCCTCAAGCCCCGAGGAACTGAAGCTGATGATGAGGAGGAAGAGGACAACCATGATAACACTATGGTTGCTGGGGGGGCCACCGGGGAGGACCAAGAAAAGGCGTTTGAGGGGGTAGTCGAAGTAACTACTGCCACACCTGGGGGTCCTGACATTGTAATGGGGGATGTCAACCCCGAGGAATAGTTTTTGGTTTTTCTTTTTGCTGTACATACTCCATATGAATGAAAAATTTTTAGTGTTAATTCTTTGTGTTGTTTCTAGTTTCCCAGAATTTCTAAGTGTTGATGTGAGCGTCGTGACATTCGTGTACTTTTCGTGCCTAACGGTTGGTAGGGGAGAACCCGATCGAGTGTTAACACCTCTGGGGTTGTCCCACTATTTCTCGTGGTCAATCATTTTAATGTTGAATGTGTGTAATTTAGATGAATCAGAAAATTTTCGGTGTTGGGTCGGCCGAGCGTCTCGGTACGTGAGGATTCCCAATTACCCTTTTGCAGGTTTAAGCCTTTGCTATTTAGTGCCATCGGGGATGCTTACATGTCGGCCCGGGCTTTAATAATGCACGGGGGGAGATGTGGATGCACTTACTCGATAGTATAGTCATTTTTGGCAAGGCTTGGGTTGATTTGCGAGGCTTCTTTGCTTCTTATTTCCTTAATCGGGAGTCGCTTATCGTGAAAATCCGGAGCTGTCTTTGTAGCCTGAAGCTGGAGGCCATGCCATCTTCGTGACCTGGGGTCATCCTCGTGATCTGAGGGTTAGTCGTTCAACCTAGGGCTATTTTTGTAGCTTGAGACCAAAGGTTATGCCATCCTTGTGGCTTAGGGTCATCCTCGTGACCTGGGTCATTCTTGTGACTTAGGGTCACTCTCGTGACCTGAGGGTTAGTCGTTTAACCCAAGGCTAGTCTTGTAGCTTGAGACCAAAGGTCGTGCCATCTTTGTGACCTGGGTTATTCTCATGACCTGTGAGTTAGTTGTTTAACCCAAGGCTAGTCTTGTAGTCTGAGATCAAAGGTCGTGCTATCTTCGTGGCTTGGGGTCATCCTTGTGACTTGGATCATTCTTGTGACCTGGGGTCATCCTCGCGATCTGAGGGTTAGTCGTTTAACCCAGGGCTAGTCTTGTAGCCTGAGACCAAAGGTTGTGCCATCCTCGTGGCTAGGGGTCATCCTTGTAACCACTATCGACCCTGCACAATTCAAAACACTTCAATAGTCAAGATTGCGATTTGAATTTCATTGATAATATTTTTTCAGATGTTCTACATTCCACGGCCGTGGTAAAGGCTCCCCTCTCATAGTCTCGAGGTGGTAAGTCCCGGGCCTATTACATTGTCACCCGGTATGACCCTTCCCAATTTAGCTTAAGTTTCCCTCTGTCGGGTCTTGAGTTGCATGTATTACTTTTCTGAGCACTAGATCTCCAACAACAAACCTCTTTGTCTGCACCCGGGAGTTGTAGTATTTAGCTATTTTTTGTTTGTAAACAGCTACTCGCAGGGCAACCTCATCCCTTTTCTCCTCCAGCAAGTCGAAGTTGTTCCTGAGTCCCTTGTTCTTTTCTAGGTCGAAGTTCGTCGTCCGGTGTGTAGTTATCCCGATCTCTATCGATACTATTGCCTCGGTTCCGAAGGCCAACGAGAAAGGTGTCTCCCCCGTAGGAATTTTTGTGGTGGTGCGGTAAGCCCATAGGACACTCGGGAGTTCCTCGGGCCACAGGCCTTTTGAACTTTCGAGCCTCTTTATTATATTCAGGAGGGTTCTATTGGTAACTTCTAGTTGGCTGTTGGCTTAGGGGTGAGCTGGTGAGGAGAAATGATTTTTGATGCCGAGTTCTACGCAGAATTCTCGATATCGGGCGTTATTGAATTGCTTTCCATTGTCGGTAATGATGACTTGGGGAATACTGAATCGGTAGATGATAGACTTCCAGATGAAGTCTCGGATGTTTCTCTTGGTAATTTTCGCCAAGGCCTCAGCCTCCACTCATTTAGTAAAGTAATCGATATCTACCACCAAGAATCTCATTTGCTTCTTTCCCCTGGGGAGCGGCCCAACTATGTCGATTACCCACTGTGCGAAGGGCCACGGGCTTGCTATAGGTGTCACTTCTTCTGCTGGCTTTTTAGGGATGCTAGAGAACTGTTGGCATTTGTCACATCTTTGGGCAAGGAGGGCAACATCCTTCTGCATGGAGGGCTAATAGTACCTGGTCCTGATTGCTTTGTAGACCATAGATCTGTCCCATGAGTGATTCCCACATATCCCTTCATGGATCTCTCAGAGTGCGTAGTCGGCTTCCTCCTCGGATAGGCATCTGAGCAGAGAAGGTGTAAAGCTTCTTTTATAGAGGACATCATCAAGTAACAGATATTGACTGGCCCGCATCCTTGTTTTCCTGGTTTCTTATCTTCTGGTAGCTGTTCATCCTTCAAATATCTTGTTATTTGGCTGGCCCATCCAGGCACGGGGCTGACTGTGTTGATCTCCCCCTCCTCCTTGCTTTTGATACTCGGCTAAGGAAGGTGTTCTATGATGATTCTTGGGGCCAAGTCCTTAGGGGCGGACGATGCAAGCTTGGCTAACCAGTCGGCATCTTCATTGTCCCCCCGGGGGACTCGTTGAATGATGAAACTTTTAAATTGGGACTTCTCTTTCTCTACTATGGCGAGGTATTACCTCATTCGGTCATCCTTCGCGCCATACTCTCCTTGTACTTGCCCGACAGCCAACTGTGAGTCGCTCTTGACTTTACATTTTTCGTCCCAAGCTCGCGAGCAAGGCGAATCCCCGTGATCATCGACTCGTACTCGGCCTCGTTGTTGGTCGCTTTGAACCCGAATTTGATGGCATATTTGAGTTTCGCTTTCTCTGGTGTGATCAGGACGACTCCTCCGGTGGCAACGCTGGTGGAGGATCCGTCCACATGCACGGCCCATTCTTCCTGGTCGGTTTTTTCTTATGGCTTGACCTTTGGCCCGGGCTCGGCATTCGTGTCATAGGTGTACTCGGCGATGAAGCGACAACAACTTGGCCCTTAACTGCTCCTTGAGGGCGGTACTCGATGTTGAATTTGCTTAATTCTATTGACCACTTTATTAGCCTTCCCGATGTCTCGGGCTTATGCAGTATCGTCTGGAGTGGTTGATCTGTTAAGACTCAGATGGTGTAGGCCTGGAAATAGGGTCTCAATCGCCGAGCAATGACAACCAAAGCAAAGACCATTTTTTCTGTCATCGGGTATTTTTCCTCTGCTCCCCGGAAGGCTCGGCTAGTGTAATACACGGGTGCCTGCGTCCCAGCCTCTTTTCTTATCAAAACTAAACTTAACGTTGTTTCTGACACCGATAGGTACACGTAGAGCACTTTCCCTTCTTTCGGCTGATTGATTACCGGTAGGTGGCTGAGGTGGTTTTTGAGCTCGTTGAAGGCCCTATCGCACTCTTCATCCCAGTGGAAGGCCTTCCTTAACAGGCGGAAAAAGGGTGAGCACCTGTCAGTGGTGCGAGAGATGAATCGGTTGAGAACTGCGATCTTGCCGGCCAGGCGCTGTATTTTTTTTGTGTTTCTGGGTGCTTGCATATTGAAGATCGCCTTCACTTTTTTGGAATTGGCCTCTATTCCCCTATAAGACACCATGAACCCAATAAATTTCCCGGCTGAGACCCTAAAAGCGCACTTGCCGGAATTGAGCTTCATTTTATGCCTCCTCAAGGTTTAGAAGGTCTGGTCTAAGTCCGAGAGATGTTCGGTTTTAAGACTTTTTACCAGCATGTCGTCTACATACACCTCGACGTTCCTTCCGATCTGACCCTTGAACATTTCGTTGACTAGTCTCTGGTAGGTTGCCTCGGCGTTCTTTAATCGGAATGACATAACTCGGTAACAGTAGAGCCCCTGATCAGTGATGAAGGCGGTCTTTTCTTGGTCGGGCTTGTACATCTTGATCTGGTTATACCCCAAGAAGGCATCCATGAAGCTGAGAGTTTGGTGACCTGCTGTTGAGTCCACCAGCGTGTCGATATTCGAGAGCAGGAAGTTATCCTTTGAGCATGTTTTGTTCAAGTCGATGAAGTCGACATACATTCGCCATTTTCCGTTCGGCTTCCGTACCATCACCACATTGGCTAACCAGTCGGGGTAATAGACTTCTCACGAAATCGGCAGCCAACAGCTTTTCCACATCTTCCGCGACCACTTGATTGCGTTCTGGAGTAAAGTTTCTCTTCTTCTGCTTGATAGGCTTCAATGCCGAGTCGACATTCAACTTGTGTAAGAACACCCTGGGGTCTATCGCTGACATGTCCTCATGTGTCCAAGCGAATACGTCCTGATTCTCGACAAGAAAGTCCCATAACCGGACTTTGAATTCTCCTGGTAGGTCTAATCCAACCCGGGTGGTCTTGTCAGGCCTATCGGGGTTGAGGACAATGTCTTTTAGCTCCCCTCCCGGCTCTGCCAATACTCAGGCCCTCTCATCTCGAACTTCTAGGCTGTTAATAGACATATTTTCTTTGTTACCTAGTCCTCCTTTGAGTGAGGCCATGTAGCATTCCCTAGCTGCCACTTGGTCTCCTTTAACTTTCCTGACTCCCTTATCTGTTGGAAAACGCATCAGCAGATGATACGTTGATGTGACCGCCCTTTACCGGTTCAACACAGGCCTTTCGAGTATTGCATTGTAGGCTAAGGGGCAGTCGACCACTAGGAAATCTATCGCTTAGGTCGCCTGACGTTCTCCTTTGCCTGCTGTGACAGGCAAGCTGATTATTCCTAACGGGAGCAACCGGTCACCTGTGAATCCCACTAACGGTGTCTGGACGGGCTTGAGCTTGTCTTACCCGACTCCCATTTGCTCAAAGGCGGGGAGATAGAGGATATCCGTTGAGCTACCATTGTCGATGAGGATGCGGTGCGTGAGATAATTCGAAATGACCAATGTCACCACCAAAGGATCATTGAGTGGTTAGCTCACCCCCTGGTCATCCTCCACCAAGAAGGTGATGGGCAGACACTCTAATTTGAGCTGCTTCGCTGGTCTTCTATCATCATGAGTTGTAGATCCCTTTCTACGTGGATCTGCCTCATGTACGACTTCCTGGTTGAGATGGACTCTCCTGCGAAACCTCCAGATATCACTCGTATCTCCCCAATGGGCCCTTCGGGTCTTCTCTCTTCTTGGGTTGGGGGGTCTCTACGGGCATTCTCACGTCTAATTCGCTGCGGTCCTACAATAAACCTTTGCAATCGGCATCTTTGAATCAGAGCTTCGATTTGTTCCTTCAAGTAAAAATAGTTGTTGGGGTCGTGGCCGTGGTCTCGGTGGAAACGGCGGTACTTGTTGCAGCTCCTTTTCTCTGGTGGAGCGTGGATTCTTTCAGGCCTCTTAACACTGGGGTCACCCCGTATGTGAACAAATACCTGCTCTACAGGTGCATTAAGGGGGGTGTAGTTCTGAAACTTACTTGGGGGGAGATTAACTCGCGATCTGATTGCTCGACTGTTGCCTCCTCTTGCCCAAGGACCTCTATCCTCCCGAGGTGCCTATTGTTGCTTCCGTTTTCTTTTCTCGTGCTACGGGTTGGACCCGGTGTCTCGTTCTCGCCTAGTGTTGAGAGCATCCTCGGCATTCATGTGTCGCTGTGCCTTTATCATGAGGTCGACCATTTTGGTCGGGGGGGTTCTTGGATAGGGAGAATAGGAACTTGGAGGGTATTTATCTTGTCATCAGGGTAGCCACGATCATCTTTTCGTCCGCATCGACTTGCAGGGTCTCTTTGTTGAATTGGGACATGTAATCTCGCAACGACCCCTTTATACTGTTTGATGTTCAGGAGATGGGTTGCCGGTTTGCAGTGCCTCTGGCTGCCAATAAAATAGCCAGCGAATTGCCGGCTTAACTTTGTGAAGTTGGACATGCTTCTAGGCTTTAGCCGGCTAAACCAAACCCTAAGGGTCCCTTGATTGTGGTTTGGGAACACCCAACACATTATTTCGTCAGATGTCGCCTGGAGGCTCATGTGTGTTTTGTAGGCTTTCAAGTGGTCCAAAGGATCCCTGCTGCCATCAAACATCTCCATTTGTACTGGTTTAAATTTATTAGGGAGGGTCTGGGCCATTACCTCTAGGGTGAAGGGATGATCCGTCCTCTAGATGAGCTCGTCGACGGTGACCGGGGCTTTGCCTCTCAGTGCCTCTCGCTATTTCCTTCCTCACATCCTCCATTTTTTCCTTCCAGAAGCTCGGTATGTGAACCTTCGCTCCATGGTGAATGGTGCCTTAAAAACGGGAAGTCGTAATGCTAACAGCCTCATCCTCCTTCCCCTGATCGCAGCTTCTGGCTAGAGGGATGCGAGACCCTCGCCGTGTAGTGTCACCACTACCAGGAGCTTCTGGTCGGCCCTGCAGCTCTTGTATGATCTCCCGGTTTTGTTTCATCAACAGCTGCATGTTGGCCGTCAACCCCTAAAGCCTTCGTTCAAGTACATCTACCCTTGGGGTTTCTGGACGTGCTCCATCTGATACTGAGGCTTCTAGCCCTTCAGCTTCAGCACTTGGGTCGTGTTGAGCCACCATCGACCTGGTCTCCACCATGTGGACCTTTAACTTTGCCGGAAGCACAACGGTTCCCACAGACGGCGCCAACTGATGGCATATCAGAAGATGGGCCTCCCTTTACACCAACTAGATGGTCCACAGTTGTCTCCGGTCTTCTGTAAGGCGGGCTCTGCACACACAAGACAATGAATGATCAGGGAACTAGTACTGGCAGGGTGCTTGCACTAGCTCTCTGACAGTCAAGTCAGAAAGAGCAGGGGGAACTATAATAGGAACTTTCTTGCTAGGGCTTCTGAAATCCCATACCTAGAAGATGAAACAATACCCGTATTTATAGGCCCGGGCTCGGGCTGGGGCATATCGAGGTGAATCTTGCTAGTCGCTTTTTCTCTCACGTTCTCGCGTGGCATTGTTGCCCACGTTCTTGGCCACGTCCTTTCTGTCCTTTTTTCAGATTTAGTAGGCTTGCTGACAGATTTGTCGTAGAGGCCATGCGATTTGCGTAACGGTTTCCAAGTGAGGTTTATCCTTTAAGCTGTATAATCGGGGTCTCGGGTGGTGTTAGTGTTTCAACAAAATGGGTAGCCAGGCTTTGGAGGGTCGAGGGTCTTTTGGGTCTAGGGTGTTCTGGGTTTTGGTAGAGATTTTTATGGGATACTGTGGACCGGAATTTGAGTCTCATGGTTTCTTCGTCGAGGGCCCGGGTGAATACGTCCCTGAGTTGGACATCCTTGGGACCCTCCGGGACACGTCACCTAGGGTCAGGAATTGGGCAGACTATCGGGGTTTATTCTTAAGGTACTGGGTATGATTTTCCCCATCAACAGTGAAATAAAAATCTGATGCATCTGTGGAGAGATATAAGGTAAGGCTGGTTGCCAAGGGGTATACTTAATCATATGGTATTGATTACCAAAAAACTTTTGCTCCAATTGCAAAGATGAATTTAGTAAGAGTCCTTATATCACTAGCAGCAAATCAGAGATAGCCTTTCTTACAATTTGATGTAAAGAATGCTTTCCTACATGGAGACTTGGAAGAGGAAGTGTACATGATCACACCACCAGGATTTCAAGTGTCTAATATGAATGAGAAAGTGTGCAAGCTAAAGAAAGCTCTATATGGCTTGAAACAGTCACCTCATGCTTGATTTGAAAGGTTTAGAGCTACCATGATTAATGCAGGATATAAACAAGTTCAGGCGGATCACACTCTCTTTACTAAGCGCAATGGTCCCAAGATGACTATCTTAATTGTGTATGTTGATGATATAGTAGTCATAGGGAATGATGAAGAAGAGACTACACGGCTAAAGAAGGGGTTGGCCAGAGAGTTTGAAATCAAAGATCTAGGTTCTTTGAAATACTTTCTTGGATAGAAGTTGCTAGATCAACACAAGACATCTTTCTCTCTCAAAGAAAGTATGTGATGGATTTGTTGAAAGAAGCAAAGATGACTGGATGTAAACCATGCTTAACCCCTATAGAGACCAATCATAGATTAAAAGAAGATGACAGTGAAAGACTAATTGATACAGGAAGATACCAAAGACTAGTAGGGCATCTGATATACCAAAGACTAGTAGGGCATCTGATATACCTAACCTTAACTCATCTTGATATTACTTATGCAGTGAGTGTAATCAGTCAATTTATGCATGCTCCTACTCAAGATCACTTGGAGGTTGTATATCGAGTATTGAGGTACTTAAAGGACTGTCCAGGAAAAGGGATCTTATACAAAAAAACATGGGTCTAGGGTTGAAATATATACTAATGTAGACTGGGCAGGCTCACTGACAGACCGTAGATCTACTTCTAGTTATTGTTCATTTATAGGAGGAAACTTAATGACTTGGAGAAGCAAGAAACAGTCTGTGGTTGCAAGGTCTAGTGTAGAGGCTGAGTTTAGATCAATGGCTCATGGGATTTGTGAATCCTTATGGTTGAAGATGTTGTTAACTGAAGTTGGGTGTCTAATACAAGGCTCTATGAATCTCTTATGTGACAATAAGGCAGCAATAAGTATTGCACATGACCCAGTGCATCATGGTAGGACTAAACATGTGGAAGTCGACGGACATTTCATTAAGGACCACATCAAGAAAGGCAACATTTGTATTCCATACATACAAACTAAAGGCCTTGGAGGAGAGCAGTTTATGTCATTCCTTAGCAAGCTGAGAATGATTGATATCTATTCCTCAGCTTGAGGAGGAGTGTTGTATATTGTGAAGGGTATTATAGACACATACCTATAGTATACTGCATTTATGGTGTATCAATCAGAGTTTTAATATAAATACTAATATATGAGAATACAACTCTCATACGATTGATCCTAGACTTCTCTCTCTCTTTCTTCTTCTTCTCTAAATATTTTCCCATAGATTAACCCTAAATAAACCAAGTCATTCTACCCTCTTTCTCTCTCTTATTCTTTCTTATCTTTTCTCTTATTCTCTCTTCTTTCTTATGGTTTCTGGTTTCCTTCTATAAACCAAAAAAAAAAAAACAATAAACTTGCATATATAGTTTCACACACTTAAACTTGTCCAAAATTTCTGAAAGTTAGAATAGTGGTGCAACGTGGACCCAAGAACCACCCTGTCAGAGTGTAGAATTTTTTGACACACGACCAAGGGTATTTTGATAATTTCACACTACCACACAGATTTTCCAGAATTTGAATTTTGGGTTTTCTTTCTTCTTTCAATTTCTGATTCCCTAGACCATCCTACATCACATATGGTATTTCTAAGACAAGCATTGTATAATCCATAGAACGTAGCTAATGGTTTAACCTATTACTTATTTTTGTCAACTATATAAAATAAAATGCATATTGATCCAAAAAAAAAAAAATGCATAATAAATACTCTATTTGAAAATGAGATCTTTATTGATGACTTGATGCTGTATAATTCGATTCTCTTAACTAATTAGAGTTTTAAAATTAGATAAGTTAAATGATTTAGTAAACGAAAGCAATAGAAACTAGAGGTTTTATGATAAAATATTATAATAAGGTTTCAAGAAAAATTGGCTAGGGTTTCTAATCAAATCAAGCAAAAACTTGAAAAATAAGGCTGGTCAAATAACTAGGGGTGGCTAGTTTAGGAAATCTGAAATCAAAATAAAAACCCAAGGGTTTAAAACAAAGAAATTGGCTAGGAGAAATAGGGATGATTAAAAACTAGTACAATGATAAGAATTGACCGTTGACATCTTCAAAAGAGGCATGATCCTCCCAAACTGATGCCCTTTATGCGATCATGATGGTGAATCTATAGACCACACCTTTATCCATTGTGATTTTGCTAGAGAAGTGTGGAACAGGGTGCTTGAGGAGGTGGGTATTTCTTGGACTTTCCCGGATGGCCTAAACAGCTTGATGCTCTCTTGGAGAATTCCCAAGGCCTCTAAATTGGGAAAGCATCTATGGAGCGTGATCTTTCCCTCGGTGTGTTGGTCCCTTTGGTTGGAAAGGAATCACAAAACCTTTGGAAATTATAGGGAGCCTTCCTTTAAAGTCTTTACAATGGCAATGGAGAGATGGTGTTTTTGGGCATTGATTTGTATTGAGTTCAATGGGACTTCTTTTGTGGATATTAAAAAGGGGTGGGCCAAAATGATTAGAGTTTCTTGCTTGTAATTCCCTTTCAGGTTGTCAGCTCCTCTCGGGGGATGCCTTATTTCCCTTTTTTCTCTTTTCTTATTAATAAAATTTCTCTTAGCAAAAAGAAAAAAGATGAAAGAATTAAGAATCAAAATAATTAGAAAGGTAGTTGAAAAATAAAATTCAGATTCAATTTCAAAAATAGTACTATAAAAAGAATTAGGTATGAGATATAGATTAAAATTCTAAATTCAAGAACCTAGAGAACTAGATCTAGAATTAGAGAATTAAGAAAGATGAATTACTGGAAGGATACCACCTTAATCAAGAATCAGTGTCTCACCAATTTTCAACCTAGTAAAATTATTATTATTATTATTTTTGATAAAAGAAAATATCATTAAATAAGGGGATAAGGCATCCCCAAAAATCCAAACAGCAAGACCAACAAAAAACCACAAAAAATAAAAAATAAAAAATTACAACCTCATACAATATTTACTCACCCTTTTAACATCCGCATAAGAACAACTTACAAAGTCATTATTAACCGCCCAAAAACAGCACCTTTCTTTAGCCTTTTGATAAACTTATTACAGTACTTCAATAATTTCCTCTCCAACCATGAGGATCACCAAATTGCAAGAAGCATCAAATGCCAAAGCACCTTCCTCCAATGAACTATAATGTTCTTGATATTACCTGGGAAGGCCCACATCAAACCAACTTCCCAAAAGACAGCATCCCAGACCTCGTTAGCAAATGAGCAATGCAAGAGAATGTGATTCGGAAATTCTTCATCAGATAGACATAAGGGGCACACATTTGGAAGAAATTGTCCTCTAGATTGGAGAAAGTCCAAATTTGGAATACGCCCTTTGGTGGCCGTCAACATAAATAATTGCACTTTGGATGGAATCTTTAATTCTCAAATAGAACTCCATGGATAGGTGGAGCTTTTTCTCTCCCCATATGACTCATAACACGACTTAACTGTAAACCAATCAAATAATTGATGAAGAATTAACCCAATAATGAAAAACATGTATGGCGATCCAAACTCAAGAATAAACGAAAGCTTGCGAGAATTTTACACTAATCAACTCGTGAATTGTATAAATGAGTTCTTATTTATGGACTTGTAGTGAGATGGCCAACGCTAATAATTCTTTTGACTCTAAGTACAACTTAAAAACAAAGAAATAAAGAATCTTAGTCAACAATTATGTATTTATGTAACTCCTAGGACTTCACACACACACACACACACACACACACACACACACACACACAGACAGAGGACTTCAATTAATAACTTCCTAGTGAAAAATAGAAGATTAAATAAACCGATTAAAATCTTCTACCTTAAGTAAGACTTGACTTTAGACATACATACTACAGTCTAGAAGTCAATTTAGTCCAAGTTGTCAGAAGTAAATTGTATTTAGATTGGGCTATGGAAATGAAGATACACAGCCATATCTACATCCATAGCCATAGGAAATGTCTATTACAGTGTCTTTCTGGTGTCTCCTGATTGTTATATGAATGATTAATAGTGAGGATGATGAATAGCAACACAATGTTCATGAGTATATTGTTAGATATCATAACATGATGACCTGCACTTGGTATTGTAACTATGTGGAGAAACAGTATGCTGATTGCCTTGCTCATAATGGAGATGAATACACTTCTGCGAGCTTGGAACTCCATGTGGTAGTATATGACAATGACACGAGTTTTATTATGTTCTGAATTTGTATCATATGGCTCTTATATGTAAAAAAAGAAAAAAAAAAATGTAATTTGGATAGTAATGAACCATGTCTTCTATCCGATGTGACAATTCCCTTATTAATCTCTTACTTGTTATGCTTTTTGTAATTTTTTGAGTCTTGATGAGTAATCAATCTAATCTTAAAATTTCTTGAACTTTTATAAAAAGATTTCTCTTTTTAATATTTTTCAAAATTTTCAAAATTCTCTAATTTCCACAGATTTTCTTTTTTCCTTTTTTTTTGTTTTTTGAAACATTCTAGTGGAATGTCCCCAAAATTTACATAAATCCCCAGGGAGGCATAGCCATCAAAAAAAAAAAAAATTGAATCTTGATCACAACTTGTTGGATCACTAGGTAGTTACTGTGGGGCCCATGCTTAAGATGTATAGTGTTTTTGGACCTGCGGCTGTAAGTCTTTAGCCCATTATTCTTATGATCAGCTACTCGATTCTTATCAAGAATTTCTTTGGACAGATCAGTTATAGCTAGATATTGAAACGAAACATAAACCAAATTCTGAACCTTTTTTTTTTCAATAACTAAGCAGCGTAATCCAAAATGGTACAGGTTTGTTCTCAGTCCTCCAGTGGCTTCTCTGTTCTCCAAATTTCCTGTTATAAATTTCTCTGTCCTCCAAATTCCTCCCTCCAATGGATGTGAATGGTCTTGTATTCTTCTGTCAATTGATGGAGCAAGTTAACATTCTCACCTGCTTACTTATAGTCATGTTCTTTATTTCTGATTAAAGGAAAGAAGAGAAAACTAATTAAGAGTCTTCCTTTAATCAGAAATAAAGAACATGACTATAAGTAAGCAGGTG
>JAOXJP010136613.1:0-13458 GCA_025762735.1 Platanus orientalis | reverse complement strand
GCATATGAAGTCAATAAAGTATCGCAAATTATCATAAGCCAACACATACTTGAAGAAATTTATCATGGGAGACATTAGGCTCATGTAAGGAATCCAAAGACATCCAAAAAATATGAGAGTAATATAAAAAATCTGTAAGAGACATTTTATCAAACATATAGAGTGTAAGAATCAAAGAAACTCATAGATAACCGATGAGAGAAACCTAATCTTTACCATTTCTAAGCATATCTTACTTGAATCATTTTATAGGGTTTCGTAAGCAATTCATATACAACAAAATGCTATTATCATTACATGGATTTCAACATGCTTCATATTTAACCTATATATTAAAGAGATGTTTGTCACCAACTCAAATAATCATAATAGTCAAGACAATCAACCAAATCAACCATCACTATTCTTCATGAAAACTGTAGAATTATAGAATCTTAGATCACAAGCATTCACAATACATGATAATCATCCTTTAAGGGAAATACATATATTTAGTTTGTAAATTTACTTTTTCTCATAGTATAAATTAGGGATTTCTAAGATCCTAACATATAATGACAAAATCTCATCATAAATCACCATATATGTGGGGTTTTTAAGAACTTAACAAAGAGGTTCACAAACATAAGAGAAACCAATCATAGAGTCAAGAATTTACCATTACAAGACTTCTATGAACCTAAAATCAAACAAAAATGAAGTAAGTTTTGTATAACTACTTACCCAAGCTTCTTTTCGAGGATCTTGGAAAAAAACTTCCTTATCCTTTCATCTATGCTCTGTAAAATGATGTAGAACTAGAATAAATTAGATTAAATATAAAAATCTATGAAGAAAATTAGCTAACCTTGAAGATTTATAGAGTTGGGAGTAAAACTTATCCAATTGGGGAAGAACCTTATTCTCTTAACTCAAGAACTTCTCTACTCCTCTCTAAACCTTTTTTTCTTTGTTCTAATGAGGAAAAATGACCTAAATGATGTTTAAATCGGGTTGAGTTTCCCTAGACAAGTTTTCACATGTGTGGGGGTCAAATGGAAGCAAACCACGTTGTAAATGGTACAAAAGTATAAATTTTTTGACATTTTTTGCATTATGGGCGTTCTATGATTGATCATGGGGTTTGTGTTTAATCACGAGTCGTGATCAATCATGGACTTTGTGATAGATCATGATTTTATGTCTTAACACTGTTGATGATCGATCATGGGGTTTGTGATCGATTACGGGCATCACCCGACAAGTGTGCCCATTGTGTGTGATCGATCATGACTTGGATCACGGATACATAATTTTTTGTTTGGACACCTGATAGTAAAATGGATATAACTTTCTCTAGAAAACTCATTTTTACAAACCGTTTATGGTTTGGAAACTAAACTCAAAGAAATTTCTAAAAAAAGTATGGATCATATTTTTTTCCCTAAGGATTAGTGTCAATGGGCCTGAGAAGTTGCTCCAAATACGCAGGCTTGTCAGCATAAACACCTTTAGGAGAATTGATATAACTTCTTCTAAGAAACTCAAAATTGTACACCATTTATTTTTATGGAAATTAGACTCCTAGATATTTCCATCAAGATATGACATGACCTCCTATTCTCTCAGAATTGGTGTCAGCGGGCCTGCGAAGTCACCCCAAATGCGAAATCAAGATAACTTTCGAACTTGACAAGTTCAAGGCCCAACTTGGGTTTTACACTTCTAACTTGCTCCAGTGGGTTCCTAAACTACTCTATAGTATGTTTAAACTTGTGAAAGAAATTTTTTACCCTTATATGAGTAAAATTACATTTTTACCCTTTAAGTGAAATATGGGGCGTTATAAGTATACTTTGATGATATCCCCGTTTATAGCCCTAGTAGGGAGTTACACGTTGAGCACTTGCAAAGTGTTTATGAAATACTTCATAAAGAGAAGTTATACGCCAATCTCAAGAAGTGTGCTTTCATGACACATCAGGTGATTTTTTTGGAATTTATCGTCTTGGGAAAGAGGATGACCATGGAACAAGAAAAGATTAAGTTGATAGTGGAGTGGCCAGAGCCCACCAACATCCATGAAGTGCGTAGTTTTCATGGGTTAGATACCTTTTATTGGTGGTTTATCCGAGGATTTAGGATGATCATGGCTCCCATTATGGATTGTATTTGAAAGGGTGAATTTAAGTGGACTAAATCGGCATCCAAAGCTTTTCAGGAGATTAAGTCGAGGATGATTGATGCTCTTGTTATTCGACTCCTTGACCTTTCTAAAGTCTTTAAAGTTGTATACGATGCATCTAGCATAGGTATTGGTGGAGTTTTGAGCCAGGAGGGACATCCAGTGGCATATTTTAGTGAAAAATTAAATGATACCAAGTAGAAGTACTCCACATACTATAAGGAATTCTATGTGGTAGTCTAGAGTTTACGCTATTGGCACCATTACTATCTCAAGAGTTCACCTTATACTTTGACCATGAGGCTTTGAGATTATTTGGATCCCAAAAGAAACTTAGCCCTTGGCATTCAAAGTGGGTGGAGTTCATTCAGGGATATAACTTTGTGCTCAATCACAAAGCTAGGACAAAAATAAGGTAGCCAATTCACTAAGTCGAAAAATGGCTATCCTGCACTCCATGAGCATAGAGGTGACTGGATTCGATAGACTCAGAGAAAAACATGAGTCTTGTCCAAACTTTAGAGACATTTTCTAGACCTTACATAATGATCAGACTGTGAGAAATAGGGAGTATATGCTTCAAGATGGGTATCTCTTCAGAGGTACTCACCTATGTATTCCATGTCCTTCTGCGAGGGATTTCCTAATCTAGGAAATGCATGCAGGAGGGATTGCTGGCCACTTTTGTTGTAACAATACCATTGCTCTAGCTGAGAACCGTTTCTACTAGACCAGTATGAAATGGGATGTGCCTAAAGTCATAGATCAGTGTAGGACTTGTCAACTGGCAAAGCAAAGGAAGTAGAGCTCAGGACTTTATACACCTTTGACAATACCCCATACTCCTTAGCATGATGTGAGTATGTATTTTGTCATTGGCTTCCCTCGTACCCCGAGGTAGCGTGACTCCATCATGGTGGTTATGGACCGTTTCTTAAAATGGTTCACTTTATACCATGTCATAAGATATCAGATGCCTCAAGGATAACAAGTTTATATTTCATTGAGGTAGTTTGATTACATAGTGTACCCAAGTCGATAGTATCTGACAGGGACATTAGGTTTGTCAGTTGTTTTTGGAAGATATTATGGAAACTATTGGGTACACAATTGTAGTTTTCATCTGCTTATCACCCACAAATAGATGGGAAAACTAAGGTGTAAACAGAAGTCTAGGATCATTACTTAGATGTCTGGTAGGTGAGCAAATCAGGTCATGGGATAGTATGTTACCTAGCGTAGAGTTAGCATATAACAGTTCGACCAATATGATAACATGTTTGAGTCCCTTTGAGATAGTTACTGATTACAAACCTAGGACTCCTATTGACCTCATTCCTATGTATGTATCTCATAGATCCTCCAAGTCTGTATTTGTGTTTGCATCACACATTCATTCATTGCATGAGGAGATTAGGAATAAGTTTGCTTTGAGTAACGAGGGGTATAAGCAATCGATTGAATCTTATAGAGTCAATCATGAGTTTCAAGTAGGAGATTCAGTTATGGTCTATTTTTGCCCTGAGCGATTTCAACCTAGGGTATCACAGAAAACTGCATGCTAGAAGTTTATGACCTTATAAAGTCTTGAAAAGATTCAGACCAAATCCATACATGATTGACATACCTTATGATCTAGGGATTAGTTATACATTTAATGTGGAAGATCTAACTCCTTTTTATAGGCAATCTGTTCCTACTGACCCTTTTGTAGGATCTACTGATAGTATGACCCAATTACCTTTACCTGTTCCACGACCTCTGCCATTACCAACACCGTGAGAGGAGACTAAGGCTATAGTTAATGATCAAACTTTATCCACTAGATGGGGTGGGTATAAGAGATACCTCATTAAGTGGAGGGACAAAATGGAGAGAAATTGCACATAGTTAATAGAGGTAGGTGTACAATATTTAGACCCTGACATGCTTAAGAGGTTTGGGAGTTCTACATCAACAAAGTTGATGTCTTTTTAGGAGGGGAGAGATGATGGGGACATTAGACCTCAAGGAGATTCCGGACTGAGCCATCACAGGAGGAGGAGGAGATCCATCCCACTCATATAGTTTGAGTAGGCTGGGGATTATTCCAGAGCCACCTAGATAGTTCAGGGGTTAGACATTCTTTCCTATATTTTCTTTCAGTCTTTTATTTATTCAGCACTTCATTTTATTTCTTTTATTTTCATTCAGTTGTAATTTAATTTTATGAACTTTATTATGTCCTATGGGACATAGAGGTACATCATATTGTACTGGGAGTGGGACAGAGAAAAGCAGGGACATGTTCCAGGGGTATAATTGTCCATAGGGGTGAAAATTTAGGGTTTTATAAGGGGGCACTGCTTTAGGGGTGTATGTGTCACCTGACACCAAAAATATGAAGCCATAACTAGGGTAGGTGTGTGTGGGTCCTTACAAGCCTCTTGGTTGCCTGAAAAACAAAATTAATGTATAAAAATTGAAATTGGCTCTTGCTCTTGGAAGTTGGAAAAACTAGATGTGAAGGTCTTCTTCTTTAACTTTGATGCCTCGAAGCCTATAAAGGTTATCTTTAGAGTGAGGTTTGACATGTAGGGTGGATATATTTACCTATCTTGGTGTGTTATTTGTTGATTTTTGGTTTGTTTCATCTCTCTTAGAATTCTACAACATTCTGTTCCCATTTTCTCATCAAAGTGAGTGCTACTTCATGTGATTGTGAAAGATCTTCAAATACGTTTAACTTTTATTTAAAAGATTGGAATCCCAACAACTTTGAGAAATTTTAATAAAATTAGATCAGAATTTAAAAGTTTGGGAATCTGAATTCAACTTTAGGAAGTTGCCTCACAAAGATTGGATCTATGCCAATTCAGATTCACATAAAATAACACACCTAGAACTTTGGGCAACATTAATTCATCACTTGGGAACTTCAATTTCCCATGCTACAAGGAGTTTGTTTACCCTATAATTTATGTGTGAGTTGATTATGGTCTTAACTTACCTTTCAACATGATGGACAACAATTTAAAACCATATTATAAGCCTTGATATAGCCACCAACCCAGATTGTTCAGCCCAGAATTTTCTATGCAAATATGAACATCATGCCTACTTTATGCTACTACTTGGAACTGCTGCCTTTGGTATTTTGCATGCCCATCAACCCTAATTATGCTTCTCATAATACTATAAATTGACATGCAAACCCACCTAAAAAAAACCTTCCCAAACAATTATAAAATTGCCATTAAAAAGTGCTTGATAGTCATGTTTGTGTAGGTCAATTCTTAGCATTGATAGTATATTTTCTTGCATGTTTGTTGGTAGTTTATTTTCTTTTCTTTATAACTGATATTTCTACATGTTAGACCCCATAAAACTAATCAAAAACTTGAACTTAAGATGCACACTATTGAGAGTAGGAATCTAGCTTTTACCTTGAAATTAAACTTAGCAATCTAGGATCTCAACTCTTCACATACATCACCGTAGTGTGCTTGTCCCGCATCAGTGTAATCACCCTCTTCCTCGTAATTTCCATGGGTTCAAATTAGCCACATAAAATCGGGTCCAGTTATCTCTAAATTTTCCCAAAGTTAGGTAAGGATTGTAACAAAAACTACCAGAGAAATTAAACAAGGTTCAAGTCCTAAGAGTGAAGAAACACAAGGTGTAATAGAAAATGCCACTTGTGAAAGGCACATAAATTATTTTTTCTTATACCATATGATTTATAGACTAGGAAAAATACAAGTTTGTTGCACTTGTGAGTATGGTGCTCTCTTTTTCATGTGCTTAAAATACATTTAAATATGTTAGAATCTAAAGTAAATAAATGTTTATTGTCTATCCAAGAGTAATGAAGGGTTCTTTTTTTATAACCCTGAAGAACAAAGGTGCTGGTGAACTAGAATGCAATGTTTCTATAGAAGTCTTTGTCCTTAATCATTTTAGAGAAGTAAGAGTATTCTAGATACTTTTTGGTAATCCAATGAATTAAACAATACCATAACTTAATTATTCACCTAGTAGACATTCTATGACACTTGATATCATACATAACAGAAGATACAAATGACCTTCAAAGCTCCTTTAATATAAGCATTAAGTGTTTCCTATGATTCTACAAGTACCAGATATGGACCTCATTACTTATGAAGAAGCTATGTCAAATATGATTAAGAGGATTGGCAAGCGGCTATGAGGGCTGAGATGGGTTATAGGCATTCCAACATTACATGGACTTTAGTAAATCCACTTAACGACATAAATCTCAATAGTTCCAAGTGAACTTATAAGAGCAAGAAAACAAGAAATGGAATCGTACAATATTTTAAAACTAGACTTGTGATGGAAGATTATGCTTAATTAAGGATATTGATTATGAGGGAACATTTTCACCTGTAACTATATTGAAATCTATTAGGAGTTTATTGATAATTGTAGCACACTATAATTAAAAATTTTCAAATGGATGTAAAAAAGCTTTCTTGAATGGATTATTGGATAAGGGAATTTAAATGTAACATATTGAAAGTTTAATCTCTATTGGATAGAAAAAGTGTAAAGGCTAATAAAGACTTTATAGCTTATCTATCTATCTATCTATCTATATATACCCAATATATAGCTTGTATCGGACACAATTTCGAGATTACGTCATAGTAGTCTAATCTCAGTAGCAATTAACAGATTTAACACATACTAATGACATAGAGCAAAAGCAAACAATGATCATATAAAACACCACATATAATCTATAACAAGAGAGTAAATAGAAAACTTATTGGTATAGTTGAGACGTGTTCAACAATTCGCTTAAAGTAATTTATGCCCTCCACTGAACAGTGCAAAAAGAGACAACGATGACCACCTACAGGCTACAATGACTTCTTAGTCACCTACAGACCTTGCACACATTTTAGGCTGTACTCCAACAACTCAAAGCTCTCAAATTAAAAATCCGAAGTAAAACAATGGAAATCATAGGAGGAAGAAGATAGATCGTTGCATCTCTTTTCTATGTTCGTATATGAGCCATTTGTAACACCAAATTTTGTTGTGTTATTGAAATTATGATGTTCAAATTACATAGCCGTTTAAGTCTGGTTTATTGTTTGATTTGGGGGAATTTCATTCCAAACTTCTCTTAGAAAGCTTGTTAATAATTGTTGCTCTATAATGAAGCAACAAACCTCTAATTAAAACCCTTGTTACTCGACTTGTAAATCAAGCAAATCATGCATAAAATATATAAGAAACAAAGAGAAGAATGTGACTTTTTATATTTTTCCATTATTACACATCAAACTCCTATTTAAAATAGGTTACAAACATGCCAAATACTCTCTTAGTTGTGGCCATGATCCATTGTTCTTGGATGTCTTTGAATATCTTCCTTTGAACAGTGTAGCCGTGTAAAAACTTGTACCCTTCAATGAAGTAGAGAGACACAACTTGTGGATGTGGAGGCTTGAAGACTATGAAAGCTTATGGATGTTTGGATGTGTGAGTGCTCGGGAGATTGCTAAGCTGTAAAGAAGGGAAGTGATTGAACGAAAGATGAATGAAAAGTACCCAAAAGATGTTAAGTTTGAGTATTTATAGATGGGTTGGTGACTGGACTTTGATTCCTAATTGGAATCCAATTTTTCAGTTGATCTATTGGCAATAAATAAGGATGCTTGCTGATTTTTAGCTCCTATCTTCTAGAAGACTTGCTGGTGTGACCGCATTTAAGTCATCCATTCCAAATTGATGCAAGATCAATAGCTGAGAATGACTTCATAACCTTGTAAGACTTGGATTATTGCTCTTAGCTGATACTAACTTTACTATTGTTTTGTAGGGATTTGATGAGGCATAGGAGACTAAATGCAAATCATGTCCTGTTTAATGTAGGAATGCTCTCTTTGATAACCTGTATGAATTGAGGAATCTATGCATGCTTTTGGCTCTTTCATTAGACTTCTGGGTGCTTAAGGAATCTAAAAGCACTTCAATCACGGTTCTTAAATGTTTATATATGAAAATATAACAAAATTGTGTTTTGTTCCTTCATCAGTTGCGAGTGGGTATAGTCAATCGTGATTGACACTAGAGATTGAAATTTTGGCAACTAAACTAGTTAGTCATAGGTAATTTTTGGTTTATTTACTGATAGGGTTATTTTTGTAAATTCATTTTAGTCATGAATTTTCTATGTTAATAGATGCCCCCTAAAAAATTTCCCACATTACCAGTGACTGATGTGAAACAATTTTTGAAACAATGATGCGTTTTGATCACAAATCCGGTGCATTTAATGCGATTGTTCAAATTTTCTAATGAAATTATAATTTTACCCCTACTCTTTAATGCAAATGGACAAATTAATCACCCGCAACTGTATTTTTGGATGGAATTCTAGAGGACACTTTTACCCCAACTTTTATAGGATTTATGGTTCTTAGATTAATTCTTGAATAGATCTACACGTTTTGATGAATGCTTGTTGTTTCATTGCCACATCCCATGTTCATTGCTAGAATGGTGTGATCTATGCTAGAATGGTGTGAACTTGTTTGAATTCTCTATGGAATAGTTTCATTTCTTGAGAAAACATGTCATATAGATGTATATTTATAATTTATGTATCACATTGCTTAGATCTAGGTGCACTTGCAAACAATTTTTTGAATCAAAACCATTCTATCTCATCTTTTCATTTTTCATTTATATTTATAGGTAATTATAAAACTTAACTAGTAAGTACAAATATAACTTATGAAATGACAAAACATGACTTCCAAACTATGGATAACTAGACTGCTACCATAACCGACAACACATCATAAATAACTTTGACTAAGCACAAATGAAAATGATAAGACACTTGGGCACAAAACAAAATTGCATATGTCAACAAACACATGTCGTCCACTTGGCTGCCGCATAAGTTAACATTATGTTCTTACATTATATTCCTTACACCTTGGTGTGAGATTTCCTAGTTTGGGAGTTGCACATTATTGGGTGGTTGGGTTATTATGGACTCTTAATTGAAATTTAACGAATGACACAAAGAATATTAGGATTGGTTTTTTAGAATTTTTTTATAAAAAATTATTTTGGTAGAGCTAGACTCTTGTATCCCTCTGTGTGCCTGTCCTGCTATCACCAGTCCTGTATCAATATCTTCACATTTTAGAGATACATTTGTTCTACTATGAGAATGAACATTTTGTATAGATCCGACCTCAAATCTCAACTTTCTTCATGGTAATTTAAAATTTCGTTCACAAATCTAGCTGCATTTTAAATTTATTTGTTCTTGAAAGTTGGTTTGTTTGTTTTTGGTTTAATTCATAGTTCACTCTATACTTACAAGTTACAAGGCATATCTTGTGTTTAATGTTTCGAAAAGTTACGTCTTTGGTTCATGTTGGCGATTCTATGTACTAACACTTCAATTTTGTTTTAAATTTTGCTGGGATTCAAGGGTTTCTAATTCACATTTGACAAAATTTTATGTATACCTTCATTTTACTATATAGAGTCATAATTTCAAATGTACACTCACTTTTTCACTTTCTTTTTCAATGGTTTCCTAGTTTAAAAATCTCTGAGATTTATTTGGGTTTTAATCTGGTCCAAAAAACCGAGGTCTTTAAAGATTGAACTTTGATAATAGTATCCTTAGTTATGCATTTACTCACTTCTTTCTTGTTCATAGTTCGGATCCTTTTGTAATTTTGTATTTTTTGAAGCAAATTAAAAGATGATGTAGCTCTTCGGATCTGACCTATTTATTTTCATGTGACCATTAACTTGATTACTGATATCAGTTACCTCTATGCCTTTTTCTCTTAGTAGTTTCAATGTTTGCATAAATTCAATTGAAATCTCCCCCCCCACCTCTTTTAGTTACAAGAAACTTAAATGGGTCTCAAACAAAGTAAATTAACTCTTATAAGATGATTTTTCCACCTGTATGCATTAATGCACAAAAAAAATAAGATAGAAAATATAAATGCATGATTGAGATAAATACAAGATAAGAACCCATTAAAGAAATCTATCAAGATCCACTCTGGGAATGCATTTCATGTAGAATTATTGTTTATACCATTTTAAATTCCGCTTGTGAGAACAAGACACATGGGTGCCACTAGTTCCTAATCTACCCACTAGCATGAGGACATAGAGTGCGGACTCAAGAATAACGAAATCCTGCTAGGTGTTGACACGTGTGCAAGGCATTAGAGCAAAAAATATGTATAGCAGACGGGGCATTAACTCATGGACACAACACGCCCCATTATGGGACTCGACACCACAATAAAAATTTAAATATATGAATCACACAAGGAATACAAAGGAAGCTGATCTTGCTAGGTGATGACACATATCCTAATCGATAACATATAATGAACATAGGTTGCTACCTGCAGGTGCACGAGGCACCTCATGAATGAACAAGGGTCATTGCCTACAGGAGCACAATGAAACCCTATGATTGGCATTTGGAACCACAATGAGGAATGGAAATATTGGTTAGATGGGTAAGCAAGGAAAATGAGGAATAACTACCCTACAATGTGGAGAAAGAAAGATGATTTAATTGACTAGCCTAGTTTAAATATGCGGGAGATAGTAGAAGAAGGGACCCAAGATCATCAACAAATTTCATTTATCTTAGGAGTATGAGTAGTGTAAATTAGCCTATAACTTGGTCTTCAGGATTGAATTTGATTCATTCCTTGCTCTTATCATCGGCTTGCTCACTACTGAAGATGACACATCAGATAAGGGTCATGGCTTCTTCGGGTTGGGTAAGATACTTGTATTGTGCTCTTAATTTTCATATCAATAGAATTTGCATTTGTTCGTCATTTCTCCCCCTTGAGGTTTGCGAAATCCCTCTTAAGTGAGGTATGGAATGAACCTATTATGATTACATTGTTCATCCGAACCCAGATCAAAGTGAAAAAACCACCACCGACACATTGAATGGAGACTACAGTGGGAGCTTGCCTTGAAGGGGAGACCTGGTGTGGAGCATCCCAAAAGTTTGATGTTGGACTCAATTTCAGTCCTTGCCAGGTGAGCTAGCCTAGATGTTTATTATGGCCTTTTGGTCGATACTTGATGAATTGTGATCTAAGAGAAAACCAAACTACATGACTAAGGATGCTTTGATGGAGAAATCTCTAGCCCCACATCCAATACCTCGAAGGGATTCAAGGAGTAAGATCAAGCGATGGACTGTCCCAATAGTTAGCAAGTCGCAATTCCTATGGACAACCAACATGGAGATACTCATCAGGGATTGGTTAATCAAACTCCTCGAGACTAGAACTAGAATGATCAGATTGTGAGCCCACAACACTTAATCGGGCTCAAGAAGTAGTTGTATCCTAGGGAAGACTTAGGAATTTCCTTGAAGGGTTATGATAGTCTTAACGGTGCAGGATACTTCCAACGAGAGTATTAAGTGTTGGATGGTTCAAATTATCTATGCGGCCACTATAAGCCAAATGGATTCAAGCTTCGGGCGTCGCTCTTAGACCAATATAATTCGTATTGACAACCATACCAGGGTTTGCATTACCAATACATATACCCGGTGTAAGGTCATAATTTTCCACCTCGAGGTCAGGTTATCAACGTGCTTGAGAAATCAGGTGGGTTATGCCTCAAGAAAACCACAGGTTTGGTGTATAGTCAAAGCCATGTGGCCGATATGATAGAGCAATTATAGGGGTTAGCTGCCAGACGAACCATAAGGCATGCATGTATGAAGTCTTACCCTGACCAGGTTAATTGGGAGTATGGAACCCCTCAGAAATGGAAGTTTGTAAACTTTGGTACTTTGCCTAGAAACCATGATAAATTAGTAATTGAGCAAGTATGCCGATTAACTTCCTAAAATGAAGCAATTGAGATTGGCTCCTGTTCGAAGTAGAGTGACGTCGATATGTCTACGATCAATTGGACATGTGAAAAAATGGTGAAAGGGCAATCGTGCACGTGAATTGATCAACTTCACAACTAGGAGGGATTAAGATTAGTCCTCCCTTTAATCCAATCGATGTTGATGTAGCCACAGTCGATTGGGAACCCAAGTTGGTCAACATCAACATAGTTATAATCGATTGGACATGAGCCATTTAAGAGGTTATGGAAAAGAATTCATCTCTGCCTTACATAGGTATGAAAGGCGAAAATGTTTTATGTGACAAGTTTTGAGAAGAAGTACTCGATGGGGATACTAAAAGGAAGGTAGCAACAACGAAAGCCATTGTCCTAGAAGGCACCTCGATGGTCAGGTGCATGATGAACAAAGTTGAGCAGAATAATTTTGCCAAGAGTCAACAGAAATTGGTGTTAGTACCAAAAATGGAAGAGTTTTTCCCAGACATGGGAGATGCTTATTGGTATGGATGCACTACGATGAACCCATTTGTGTCAAAAAAGACAAAGCTAGAGATCAAAAAAGTTTATATGAGGAAAGGCCTATTGGAAGTTTACACGAAAGGGCAGCCTAACGGTAAGAAGCCTCGAGTGTAATATCCCGTGTTGCACTTAAAGGGAAAAACTATAATTTTTCTCCCGTAAGGGTAAAATTATCCTTTCACATGTTTAGACAGACCTTAAAGTTGTTTAGGAACCCTTTTGACCAATTTAGAAGTATAGAATCCAAGTTGGACCACAAACTGTTTAAGTTTGAAAGTTTTTCCAAGTATGTAATTAGGATAACTTCATAAACAAACCTGTACCAATCTCGAGACAATTTGAGAATGGGCCATACATCATTGGGAAAGTCTCTAAGCCAACTTTCCAACGCCTTAAATGGTGCACAATTTGAAGTTTCCTAGATAAAGTTATAGCACTTTTTCCATGAAGGGGTAAAAATTGGAAAACAGGATTTGGGGGGCGCAAGGGCTCTCTTGTGGAGGCAAGGATTCACGAGCCAAATTCCTGAGAACCAATTTTTGAGTTGTGCAGGCTGAGTGCTTGCGTCCCCACATAGGGGCTTGCCTGTTGAGGTGAGCACTCGAGGTCTAGAAACCAAAAAAAAGAAGAAAAAGAATACCCTAAATGATGTGGCACTTGCTCATTGGTCCCCCACGTATGTGGGATCTTATCATGGGCAAATTATAACCCTACTAACACCTCATTTAGGTCAGTTGGCCTCATTAGAATAAATGGGGAAAGGGTTGGAAAGATTTGAAGGGTTTGTGAGCTAAGTGTGAGAATTCTTCTCTAATTGGGAAGTTTCACTTCCAACCTTAAAAATCTGCTTAAGATAGCTTGTTTTGATT
>JAOXJP010136602.1:0-13458 GCA_025762735.1 Platanus orientalis | reverse complement strand
TGATGATCATGGGAAAGCATATGTAAATATGTGGTTGTTTAATGAACTTTACTAATTTCTATGTTCAAGAATGGTAAACTTCTTTCGGCACTCACCTTGGCCCTTCGATGTGGATCTCCCTTGTGCACCCCCATGTATCCCTTTAAGATCAATCATATGAATTTCAATAATTTATATGATTCATCCCTAACCCCACATTTAGCACAAGCCATCTCACCCCTTGATTGCTCTCTACCAATCAAAGCAAGTAGCTCATGAGCTAAGTTTCATCTCTCACCATTGATTTACCTAAAACCCAAACTCTATCCTAGCTACACATTTAGTTAACCCTAATTCTAATCTCAACCCTAGATTCATTACTTGCTCCCCACACTTCCAAAGCGTAACCCTTGGTTGCATCAAAGAGTTGGATCTTCTCACTTGATCCCATCCCTTCAATCCAAGCCCTCAATCCAACCAATGGTTGGATGGCTTTACTTGTTCTTCACACATTTAATATTAGCCATCCAAACACTCCCCAAGCCCCTATAAATACTCATAATTTCGTGTTAAACAAGGGGGGAGAAATTTGAGCAAAACTTGGAGAAAGAAAAGAAAAGAAGAGAAAGAGGAAGAGAAGAAACCCTGAGCAAGAACCTCTTACCCCAACCCTAGGAAAAGGTAACCCTAATCCTTTCATCTTCTAAGGTTCTAGGTCTAATTTATGTTCTTCATTTTCATGCTTTTAATACACCGTTATGATGTGCAGTACATCCCTCATACATGCCTCTTGAAGGGAGCTACACAGTGGAGACAAAACATGTCTCTGCTGGATTCATTTTTTACCACAACACCTTGTTGATTTTTTTTTTGTGATTTTTGTAGAGATTCGTTTGATCCCAAATTTGTATGGTAGGCCCTTGAATAGGTGGTATTCGTGTAGTAAAATTTTCATATTTTTTAGAGCACTTTAAGGTCTTAGATTGGTCCCCCCAAGTTTGACCTAAAAATTATTTTTCTTCTTAATCCGCTTGCCGTGTAAGTTTTTTTTTGTGATTTTTGTTGTTTGATTTTGGCTCTAAATTTTTTACACATTACTCTTAAGAGGGTCACCTACATCCCTGTAAATCCACATAATTTTTAGACCACTACAAGGGGTCCAAACAAACCAAAAGTTATGTTGTTGGAATAAAAAACTTGAAATTTATCCTTGTTAAAATTCAAGCATTTGGTAGAAAGTTCAGACATTTTTAATTTTCAGGCATTGGACCTAATCCTTGCACATTATATATCATTGAAAAGACCTCCTTCTCTCATCTTTTCAGAAAGACCAACCACACTCAATTATGAGTTTTGTGGAAAAAGATATGACCATTTGAGTGTGGGTTGTCTAAAACTAATGCCTGAATTTTACCCCTGTTAAAATTCAGGCATTGGGAAGAAAGTAAAGACATTTTTCACTTTTAGGCATCAGACCAACCTATATAAATTATATATCATTAGAAATATTTCCCTCACATATTTCCAAAGAGCTCAACCACACTCAATTCTGAGTTATGTCAGCACAGTCAGGCTGCGTAACCCTACCCAATCACTACCTTTTAGCCCTTCCTGACATTTTACGGTCTCTACCTTATCTTAGGGTCATGTCCCAGTGGTTCACGACACAAAGACCCTAGGATTTGGTCATAGCCCAATCATGCCTTTAAAATACATCCACATTCGTATGACATAGTCTTGACTCCTATTTCACTAACTTGATCACATGTTTTAGCAGGAAGGAGTACTTTGTAAGTATATGAATGAATAAAATTAAACCTACACTAGATCACTCTCATAGTCAGATGTATTTGACTACTAAGACTTACACACACAACAAACCCCCAGAACTACATGTGATTTTATTCCGACAAAACCCTAGGAACCTGAACTACACAAGATTAGGTATATAGGCAGCTTGAGATTATGTCTCAAGTGCAACTGCAATGATCACACCATCGGGGGGTTCATACCATTAACTTTATATCTAACAGGCATAAAACCCTATGACATTTATGGTATACATGCTACGAGAAGCTGCCTTAAAAATGTGGGTGGTTGGGGGTGCCTAACACCTTCGCCAACTGCAACAAAACAACTTACCTTACTCTTTGGAGAACCAAAATAATATTAGGAGTTAATATCTAGACCTTAGGGTCTAGGCTTCCTTTCCCCAAAAAAAGAAGCCGATGTCCAACTCCATCGGAAAACCAAAGTTGGTGACGACTCTCAAAAAATCCTAGCATTAGCCAGCCACATGATCAAGACCCAACATCCCCCTAATAAACCATCATTTTCCTCAATTAAACATTAAGTAGACACTAGAGATGTCATAGCTAGCAAACTGGGGGCAAGAGCCGAAAAAGGATGAGAGAGGTGCAAGCCTTCCTTTTTCTCGATGCCCACACCACAATAAAAGAATCATGAGAAAAATATAAGAAAACCAACTTTTCATGGTAACTAGACAATTTAAAAATGATTTTTCGAGAAAATCTTGTCACAAGAAACCTTTTCATGGCAACCAGACAAGACCTAAGGTTTATATAAAAAGTAATAGCTCTTAGGTGTAGAAAAGTGTAATGAAGGGGAGAAAGTTACTTCTTAAGAGTCTTAGGTGGAATGTGGGCAATGGAAATAGCATTAATATTTGGAAGGACCCGTGGATTCCTTCTCAAAATTTCCTTCAATGCCTTTTAGACTCCTTTAGGCTAGCTCAGAATGTTAGCATTATTATAAAGCACATCACAAACAAACATGATCTTCGGGCTATTAGGGACCATGTGTCTGTCGATGATTGTGCTAAAATTAGTTCCATACCTCTATTAGCTTCTCGTCTAGAGAATATTTTCTGATGTTGCATTTTGATAAACGAGGTTTCTGCGCACCATTTGGCTAACAACTTTCTTCTCCTAACCCAAAATCAATTCTTACCTCATTCTTAGGAACCTCTTTGGAATTTAAAATCCCCACCACTCATCACTTCTTGTGGAGAGCTTGCCATTATGCCATCCCAGTCAAGATAAACCTTGCAAAAAGAAACATTACTGATGATGTTTTATGCCTTCTTTGTAAAGAGGATTCAAAGCCTACTGTGCATTGTTTAATCAAATGTAAAATGTTAGCTCATGTTTGGTTCACATCCCCCCTCTCCCTTAGAACTAATATGGATCCTCTTAACGACTTTAGAGATTGGCTCTCTTATTGGTGTAATATGGATAGCTTGAGTAAAAACAAGCTTAAGAATATTGTCTCCATTATTGCTATACTAAGTTGGAATATTTGGAAACATCGTAACTTGGCTTTCTTCGATAAAACTGTTTTTAATGCTCCAAATCCAATGTTTGGTGCTTATAGGATGCTAAGAGAGATGGAAAATTTTCCTTGTAGTCAGGTTTGGGCGGTGGTTAGCACGTATGATTTGCCTTATAGTATAGGTTTAATGGCCTATAACCAAAATGGTTCCTTTTTATTCACTAAAGTTGACTTTGGTTATATGGAATCCTCTTTGGTTTTTGAAGCCTTGGCTACAAGGCTAAGTCTTGTCTTTGCCATCTCATTGGGTTATAGTAGGATCATTTTGGAAGGGAACTCTTTAGAGGTTATTTCTCTGTTAAAGGATAGTGGTGTGACTAGTAATTGGAACATTTGATGTGTGATTCAAGATTGTAAAGCTCTGGCTCTCCAGTTTGAATCTATTACTTGGTCTTTTGTAAAAAGAATCAGTAATGAGGTTTCTCACTCCTTGGTCAAGTATTGCTTAAGTTCTGGTAAAACAAAAACTTGGACATCTAGACCTCCATTGTGGTTAGATGGTCCTTTGTTGTTTGATGTTTTACCCCCTTGGGGCTTTTTCTTGGTTAATGAAATCTTCGGTTACCTAAAAAAAAAAAAAAAAAAACAAACAACTTAAGGTCATTACATGAATCTTGTTTTGCATTATACTCTAAGGCATTATTTTCCCAAAAGAATATTTAAGGCATTTCTTTTCTTAAATCATAAGCAACCCTCTATTTCCTTGCTATTTCAGCCCAAGTCATTTTTATTCACATTGTTCCCAAATTGCTCCTCAATTTTTTGGTGATAAAAAAAGATATCAGTAAAGACAAAGAATGATTACAAAAGCAGATGTGGGAGTATTGACGTCCCTTACAAGGACATCTTGGAGCCCTAGCCCCCATACTTGGCAAGAAGGTAACTAATCTCTTAACTTGCCTAGGAACTACCCTATGAAAGTCTTTGGACAAAAATTTATGGACATAAACAATAGATTTCAAGGTCCAAGTATGTAAGGAGATGCCCTTCTATTATTGCCAAAATCTTCACCATTTGATCAAACAATAAAGATCAAGACATGTGGCACAAGATGGACTATTAAGGGGCCATGATTTGGAGTAAGATGTGGGACATGTGCCAAGGCATCATTTGTTGCTAAACCACAATGGAGATCAAGTTATAGAACATGGCCTCATGGCTAATGGAGAAGAGAAAGGATGAGGAGTTGAAGATCATGGGACAATTGTCAAAAGGAGCGTTTTGAGGAGATTTTTATAACTAAATGGAAGTTGAAAAACATAAGACATGTAGCAGATTGAGAAGAAAAAATATGTGGGGTAGCAGATCATGTGGTAGAGCATGAGATAAGTGGAAAAAGGAGCATTTGGAAGAGGTTATTACAATTACTTCAAAGTTGCAAAATATGGGACATGTGGTAGTAAAACAAAGAATACAAATTTTAAAAGGCAACTTCCCATCTTCATTTATAAATACCAATAGAAACATAGAAGGACACCTCTCCAACAAACAACAAAATTCTAGCAACTTGCTTTCTTCCCTCCTCTTAGAGGTCTTTATCATAGTTCAACCTTGGAGTTGATTTAATTCATCCATTGTTTTTTAGCTTTAGTTTAATATAACATTCCTAATAGAGTTTATTTGATTCATCCTTAGGATTTACCTTCACTACTTCATCCTTTGGAGTTGATTTAATTCATCCATAGGTTGTCACCATCCACCTTCATCTATAACCTTAGGAGTTGATTCAATTCCTCCAAAGGTTGCACCAATCCCACCTCCCATCATCATCCATCTTCCACCAACACTTTCTACCACTTTCCATCACCTTTCTACTATCTACACCACCACCACCACCTTCTCCACAGGCCATCAACCCAAGTTACAACAGAAGCAACAACACCATCCTAGGTTACAACACAACGCCTTGGGTTATTATGATAACACTATTTTGCCAAACTACAGAACCACCAACACCATTTCTACCCTTTTTCATTTATTTTACACATGTTGCAAGTCTTCGTGCTATCAATGAAAATATCAATTCAAAAAGTTCATTTTTTTTGTCATTAGCTAAACAAAGTCTCAATAGTTTGGCTTTAAAATTCTTCAGTCAAGAGGCAAGAAGAACTCATTGAGGGATAAACCCTCCCTCTCCAAATCACCTAATACTTCTTTAAGTGTTTGATCAGATAGCTAAGAGAACACTTCTTAGGTCTCTTTGTTAGAATCAGTGCCTGGGGTTTGAGGTGAGAAAGAATTTGTGCCCATGTGACACTGGCACGCACACCTACACACACAAATTGTTTGCCAACACCTTTTTTGGAACACTTGGTGGGACCAAACTAAATGCCTATGTAAAAGGCCACTAATAGAAAGAGGGATTCACAATGAGGAAACACATTACAAGATGAAGGTCCATCCTCTTGTCCAATAACAATATGATCCTTGTTGAATTTCATTCACAACTATAATCTTGAATTTAAAACATTCATGTTGGCTCAAATAGAAGAGCATAATCATATGGTTATGACTTATGACTCAAATAGAAGATCTTGAACATATGGTGGAAGTCGCTTTCAACCATGTGGGAAATCTTGGTTAACCACCTTCACAATGTTGGTTTACTACCTCAAAGGTAGACATTTTATTAAGGCCCTATGGTTGTGATGGTCAAAATGATGGCTACTCAAATGGCATACAACTACAAGGTATGAGACCCGGGGGATATCCATTGTTTAGATAGTCCAATGGGAAGCCATTTTGCCACGACCATAATGATTGTTATGGCCAAAATAAGGGCTATAAGGATTATATGCCACCATGAGATGGAAGACTCGGGGGGCAGCGATTTTATTAGTTAGTTGAGCCTAAATATGAATGCATCGTTACATTTACAACAACCTCAAGTTTTGATCTATTTAGATCACAATGAGGTTTCAAATAATTATAACAACCAATCCATGGTTGAGTGCATTGGCTACCTCAAAATACATGATGAAGAGACATTGGCCAATGATTTATCAGAGTAGAGGCTAAGTGCAACCTTTACCACAAAAAAAATTGGCTAATTAGTGAAACTTTTTGGTTGTCTGAGGAGTTTTTTGACCGGTTGGACATTATGACTGAATAGAGAAATTTTATGATTGACCAAACATTGTTTCCAATAAAAAATCATTTCTTTTCAATTGGTTGAATATTATTTCTTAATGAAAAATGATTTCAGTCAATTAGAGATGTTTTTCGAACGACAAAACGTTATTCCCAACCGGAAATTAATACAATCAACCCAAGATGTTTTCTTAACCGGCCAAACATTATTTTTGACCAAAAATCATTTTTGTCAATTAGAGATGTTTTTTGGTTGGTTGAACATTATTTGTGACCCAAATTCATTACAGTTATCTGAAATGTTTTTTGACTGGTTAAACATTATTCCTAACAAAACATCATTACAATTGACCAAAGATGTTTATGATGGGCTGAATGTAATGTCATAGTTAAACAAAAATATTTACAATCGATCGGAGAAGTTTCTAACAGACCGACCATATAAAAAAATATCAACCAAAAAATCAGCTACAAAAGATGGAATTAAAATGCCATCAGATTTTGGTTCATTAAACTATATATCTTCACATTTTACAAATTTAAAGAGATAAGGGGCATTGTTATCATCAAAATCTTCACTGTTTAATCAAATGATAAAGATCTAGACATGTGGCACAAGATGGACTATTGAAGTGCCATTATTTGGAGCTGTGAGATGTGGGACATGTGGTTGTTAGTGCATATGTTGTAATTGTCAATTCCATGGCAAAATGGGTCTAATAGGTGTATTGATTTTGATGTAAGGGAGTAGTTGAGTCTTAGTTCAATACTGTATTCAAAAAGCACATGACATGAAGCCGACTAAGGTTGAAGACTTCAAAAGACTCTAGATCAGATCAACTGATTTAGGTTCACAAGTAATTCACAGGTAATATGGTATTGAACTGACCAAACCCGTGACCTAGAAATGGCTAGGTTGAGACCTACCCTTCATTAAACATTCATCTTTCATTTAGTTCAAATTTGGTTTAAAATGATTTATTTTTCTTATGAATGACCAAAATGGAACAATAAAAGAAAAATCCTAAGAAAAATAGGGGATAAAAATCAAGTTGATCAAGTGGATCGAGCCTCCCAAAATAGGCGGATCAATTCGGGCACCTAAATTGAGCCACCCATTTTGGGTGAATTGATCCGACGACAATTAATTCCAGATTTTTGACTTTTTTGAAAAAATCAATGGCCCTGATTAAGTGACCATTTGGATTAGGGTTTTGCATGAAAATATATATTTTTAATAAATATACTTCTAATGTTGTACAAAAACTCTAAGAAAGCTATAAAAGAAAAGAGAAAAAAGTGTGAAGTTTCTAAGCATTCAAGTACAAAAATCCTATTGGGATTTCATTGATAAAGCTTGAAGAGATTGTGATCCTCATAGGTAAATCTTGATTTTGTCTCTATTGTATTTTCCTCTCTTATACTAATTTCATATATTTGAAAGAAAGGAAGGATTAGGTATCCTCTACCTTGAAAAACTCTAAAACTTTGAGAGTTAGATTCTTGAAATCCTTGATTCTATCATCTACTACGCAAAGAGCTTGCACAAAAGGGCTTGGTCACGATTGGCTCATTTGCCTATTGAGAAATGTTTATCAAAATGTCATCCTTGATCTTTTCATTTTCTACTGTAATTGTTGGAGCCCTTGCTAGAGTCACTGAGAGTTGTGTTTACCTTAATCAGAGCCACCGGAGGTGCTTACATCCACCAGAGCCACTAGAAGTATCAGGATTACAAAGAGATAGTCTCGTGGGCTGAGTAAGTCATTTTGGTTTTATTGATTTTATCTATAATAAAAGTATTCTATTAATAAAAATCAATAGCTCAGTGATGAGCTTTCAAAGAGTGGACATAGATCAGTAAATGACCGAACCACTATAAATCCTGTGCACTTGTGTGATTGCATGTATTGTTTTTCATTATTGCATTGATCTACTTGTTTAATTAGATAGAACATAAATTGATTGGCTAATAATTTATAGTAAATAAAGATCCTAAAACTATCTCAAATAGTTATAAACTTTTAACTAAGAGTTTTGTGATCATATTGATCATGACAATCTTAAACCAAAATTAAATTATTTATTCTTGTGATTTGGATCTTGACACAATCATTCCACAACCAAAACTTAAGTTGAAATTAATTTTGTGGTAGATCAATTGAAAAAATCTAAAAGGTTTGGTGTAGGTGAAAACTAGAATAATTAATTTAAAAATCCAGGGACATTTCTATTCACCTCCTTATAGGAATTTCATTGGCAAGACATCATTTGTTACCAAAGAAGGATAGAAATCAAGCTATAGAATATGGACACATGGTTGAGGGAGAAGAGAAAAGATGAGGAGTTAAAGATCATGGGACAAGTGTTAAAAGGATCATTTGGAGAATGTTTTTATAACTAAATGGAAGTTTCAAAACATGGGACATGTGGCGGATTGAGAAGAGAAAAGATGTAGAGTTGTAGAGCATGAGGCAGAGCATATGACAAGTGGCAAGAGAAGCATTTGGAGGATGTTATGGAAGTTGCGGAATATGGGACATGTGGCAGAAAAACAAACAATATAGATTTCAAATGACAACTGTCCATCTTTATTTAAAAATACCAACAAAAAACGTAGAAGGACACCTCTTAAATACACAACAAAATTCCAACAATTTACTTTCTTTTCTCCTCTTGCAGGTCTTTATCATAGTTTAACCTTAGAGTTGATTCAATTCTTCCATCGTTTTTAGTTTTAGTTTAATACAACCTTCCTAATAGAGTTGATTTAATTTATCCTTAGCATTTACCTTCAACACTTCAGCCTTTGGAGTTGATTTAATTACTCTAGAGGTTGCCACCATCCACCTTCATCTATAGCCTTGGGAGTTGATTCAATTCCTGCAAAGGTTACACCACTTTAATCTCCCATCATCATCCGCTACCACTTTCTACCACTTTTCATCACCTTCCTACAAGCTATAGCAGTAACACCACAATCTCCACAAGCTGTCATGGCACCTCCATCAACTCGAGTTACAACGGAAGCAACAGTACCATCCTTGGTAATAACACAACAATTTGGGTTATTATGGTAGCATCATTGTGTCGAACTACAACACCACCACCATCATTCCCACCCTCTTTTCATTATTCTGTCGTTGGGAAAACAAAGTCTTGATATTTTGGCTTTAAAAGTCCTTAGTCTAGAGACAAGACAAACCCATTGAGGGACGAACCCTCCCCCTCCAAATCACCTGATCCTTATTTAGGTGGATGATAAGATGGCTGAGAGCACATCTCTCAGGTCTCTTTGTTTGAGCCAATTCCTAGGGTCTAAGGTGAGAAAGAAATTGTTCTCACATGGCACTAGCATGCCTATGCACAGAAATTGTTTGCCAACACCTTCACAAGTTTTTCACTATTTAAATATCCATATAAACCACGAAGCATTCATACATTTCTAGAGTGATTTGTGATCACTCCTCATTGGTGCAGTTAGTAGTCCATGTTGTACATAACCAAACCTTTTTTCAGTCGATTTTTCCTCTCACCATGTTACATATTAGTGCTACCTGAAATTAACACAAATGCACCTACTTTTAATTGTATCTTTTTAGTAGTGTCACTTTTCCATTTCTATATCCTCATTCTAGCTATACTCATCTTATATATGTATTTTATATATGTGGTGTTTTTTTAGTCTTAAACATTCCACTCCATAAATAATAACTGGTCTTATAGCCATCTTGTAAGATTTATCATTCAACTTTAGTGGTATGCGTAGATATTACAACATTCTATAAGCACATTTTGCATCTACATCTCTCTAATTCTATGGGTAACAACTTTTTTATTCTTTTCCTCTTTATATATGATTAAACCATGATTCCTTATTTTATTATCATCCGAACCTTAACTACTTGGGGCCAACTACAAGGATCCTATTTTATAATTCCAATCTATCTAAGGTTGTATTCTTTTTAAAGTGTAGCATTTAAACCCCTTGAAATTCTATGAGTGATGGCAAACATTAGACAAATGATGCAGTGACATTAACTTGGCTTGAGAAGTTCCAACCTTTGTGGAATCCCAAGATCAAGAACAAAGGATGCAAGAAGAAGATATATCACTCCACAAGATTTTCCCTTTATTTTTCTGTTTTACGAATTATTTTAGTTGTTTTCTTTCTATTTTATAAAGGTTTTAGTAATGTGATTGGTGTAATAAGACCATATGAGCCATGGGCAGTGGCAGAACCACATAGAAGCAAGGGGGGGGGCAACTTGCCCCCCTTAATGTGTGAGTACACTTGTATTATAATGGACCGGGTGAAATAGTACTCTTGATATACATCAGTTATGAGATAGTTGCCCCCCCTCCCTACCAGAAAATGAGTTCACATCAGTTCTAGTCCTATAGGATTGGTACCACTCTAGTCTTTGCTCAAGATTTGGTGTCTACAATGGTGTCCAGGGCACCAGGTGACTTCGTTTAGAATAAAATGGGTGTGAATTTAAAATTTCATTTAGACGCTACCCGTTTTATTCCATGTGGCACCTTGTGTCCTGGACACCATCTTAGACACCAAATCTTATACATAACATCCTTTCAAATAAATAAATACACAAGTACTTATTAATTGTAGATTTACTATAGTACCCTCATTTGACCCATGTGTATTGACTCAAAAACCCTTTGTCAGGCCACATGTCATGCATTGGTTGATAATGGAGTGGTACCTGTCCATTGAGATTGGAGATGATTTAAAATCCCTAAGAATCCTTTCCCTTGGGTTTGGATTACGTATGTCCCTTAACGGGCACCAATGGTGTGGCCGTCATATTGAAAAAGTGATTTACACTTTTTTTAGGGGGTGCTTTTTACTTTTTTGACGTAACGTGTCACTTGTGCTGGTTGTGGGCACACCGTTGGCACTTGTTAAGGGGGTGCATATAATCGTCTGGCTTACCCCCCTACAAGAAAATCTTGGTTCCACCCCTAGCTATGGGGAGGGGTTAAAATTAATTTAGAATAATTTAAGACTATTTTTATGATTTTTTAATAATTTTTTTTGGATATTTTTGGAGTAACTGTATAAGGGAGGGGTATTTTGGTCCAATTCCAAATTTTTATTATTATAAATAGGTCACAAAGACCTCATGTACGATTAGTTGATTGATAGAAAAAGTTTTTTTTTAAAGATTGGAACAGCTCATGGAGTGCTCTCTCTCTCTCCCAACCTTCACGGTTTCCTAATTGAGTCTTCGATACTTTTTCTCTCTTCTTTCTTCTCCTACTTCTCTCCTAAACATGAAGCCATTACCTTTCTCCATTATGCTATGTTAAAACTCCATTTTCTTCTTCTTTTTTACTTTTCCCATCACTTATTTCATCAACCTCTTTATTCTTTTGCTATTTTTTTTTCATACTTTCTTGAATTTTTTGGGTGTAGAATTTGTAGAATAGTCATGAAAATTCAAATTTCTTTCTAACCAATTATTCAAACCTAATTTTTTTTTAAACCTAACATCCTCATACATAAATTTATCATTCCATATCAAGAACCGTAATTCTTAACCCAAATCCCTCACTTTATTGAAAATACATCATTCTTGTTTTTGGACAAATTTTGGGGGTTTTCTTGATTTCTTGATATTTCTTTTAAATCTCTTCATCCACTTAATTCCAAATATTACTTTGATCATTCTTAGATCATCTCTCTTAAAAATTATTTTTCTTTATGCATTTATTGAATTTAATTATTATTATTTTTCAGTACTTTAAAATTCAAGAATAATTTTTATTGATCTTTCTTGTATTTTAAGGATTTTGGTTCAATTTTATTTGTTATAGGAACTCATTCCTTTGAATCCTACATCAACAAATGTGGTCCAACCCTACAAGGTTTAAATCCAAAGATTGTCCATGGGATTAACTAAAAACACATTAATACTAGTTTAGACTGCTTCAGGCAAATATCAAATCTTTGATTTTCTTTTTGCATCATATTAAATGATTAATTTAAATATTATTGATGATGATTAACTTCTGTACATAAGGAGTGTGAACACATTTGACCATCTGATTAATAGATCATAAGAGATTTTTGGGGTCCACAATCACTATTGTTTGTATCAAATCTATTTCATTCTTAGTAGGAACAAAACTTAGAGTGAAATGTTCTATTTTTTTAATACTGATTACCCTTTCAAGAGTCAAATTATAGATATATTCTATGGTTAACAGTAGCTAAAAAAAAAAAAAAAAATCTGACCAAGCTTGCCTTTGATAAGTCCTTTTTGGTGTTTTTGTGTATTAACATGAAAAACATTTCTAATTTTTATTATTTTTAAATACTTTTAGATGAAAAATGCAGTTGGGTAAAGGCAGTCGAAATAATCTTTTCAATAATTTCCCAACATCATCATCATTATTATCGTCATTGTCACCATCACCATCACCATCACCATCACCATTACCACGACCAATACCATCATCAGAATCATTGTGATCATCATCATCATCATCCTTTCCTAATCACTTTTCAGATTTTAAAAGTGGCTCTTGTTTTTGATATAAAAATATAAATCCTTTTTTTGTTTTTTTTAACTGTTTTTTCAACCCAACCATATTTGTTTGTGAAAACTATCTTTCTGTTTTAAAAAACAGAATAACTGCTAATTTTTTTACCAAACACAGCCTTAATTGATTTATTTTTTGATACATGTGTGGCAGACAACATGGAAACATTGTCGGCATTGCCTGTATCCCCACGTCTTGCATAAGGGCACATGCATTCACTAGTTGTCCCAATTAAAGAATGCTAATCCAACTTAAGAGATTATCTTAGTGAGTTTACTAATGCAATGTCATACAGGTATAAATAAGAAAAAGCAATGGCCAAGTAGATTGGAGACTTTAGGGATGCTTCTTTGCTTGTTCCACACATCAGATCAAGAAAAAGATCATGACTAATGAAGTTTGGAGTCATTCGGTTGTTGGATGAAAAAGATGGAGAGATTTTTCTTGACCTATGCCCATCAACTATAACCC
>JAOXJP010136591.1:0-13458 GCA_025762735.1 Platanus orientalis | reverse complement strand
GGTTCAAATTTCAAAATGACTACATGACCTAAGTGCATGTTTGATACTTTCTTTAATGTAATCTTCTTCTTTTTTTTAATTTTTTTATTAATTTTTTGTAAAAAATATAAAAAAATACAAAAAAACATAATAGAATTAAGATAAACATACTTTATATGTTTTAATATGTTCAAATATGCTTCCTGAATTTTTTGTTATTTTTTGGCATTTTTGGAATTTTTTAAAATATTTAAATATTAAATAAATGCATAAAATATTTTATTTTCAGAAATATACCAAATTGATACATTATGTGCAAAATGAGATGTATTACAACATAAAAAAATTACACCAAACAATCCTCATTTTATGTAATTTTTTGATTTTTCTTCAATTTTTTGATTTTTTCGAAAAAAAATTAAAAAATATTTTTTTTTTTCCGAAATTTTTTTTTCCATGAATGTGTAGATCTATCATAAATGTATAACATATAAAAAATTCATAAGCAATGGATAAGAAATAGAGAGATTACCAAAGCTTTTGTCGAAATTCGGGGTTTGGGTTCAATCCTTCGATCTGACTCAAATCGCCCTTTTCAAACGAAATAGACTCAAATGGAGTCTTAGATTTAGTCTCTAAAAGGTAAGTGAAACAAGAAATTACAAAAAAAAAAGGATTTTATGGAGTTTTTGGCAAAATGGACAGCTTATCGCGAGACGCATGCGTATCGCGCGATACGTCTCGCGATAAACTGTCCTAAGCCTGGTTTTTCGCAGTAATACCCCTTATCGTCTCGCTCATGTGCGGTACCAGTACGTATCGCGCAATACGGCCAATATCGCACGAGATTTTGAACTATGATATATATATATATATATATATAAACTGATATTGAGAAGTATAAGAAATCAAAGATTTTAAGTTCTGTTGGGTGTCTCACCTTCATTTATTTAACCACTTTAAGTTTCATTCTTGGGTCTTTGATTGGGAGTTGATCATCTGTATCTAGTGTTTTTGTGCATTTTTGTTTCTTTTTGGCTTTCTGAATAAAATTCCTTTCCTCATCAATTAAGAAAAAAAAAAAAGTCAAAAAATTGTTACTGCCATGAATATGAATATGAAACATGAACATGTTATTACTTGGTAACTGCCTTTCTCAGATGCTTTCTAACTTTCTGTAAGCTTTGATGTACATCATTTCAGTGGATGAAGCATCTTGTTAGTTTAGTAAATGGGTTAAGAATGAAAAATTACACCTGTTTTTTTTTTTTATAAGATAAAAATTCATTAATAATGGGTATAAAGTATCCCCCAGGGAAGAGAACAAGAGAGAGACCAACAGCCTCACAGGCCTAAAACATAAAGGAATCTCAAACAAAGTTGTCCCACCCCTGTTTAATATCTACAAAAGAATAACCCCCCAACTCTTTACAGTGAGCAGCTAAACACCATCTCTCCTTTTCCCTCTTAAATACATATAAGGGCGGCTCAGCATAGTTTTCAAAAGTTCTCTGATTTCTTTTCAACCAAAGAGACCAGCAAACTGCTGGAAGAATCAAACTCCACACCAATTTCCCGTTGGGAAAGAACTTTGGAAGCTTCCAACTCAACAACAGGTCTCTAAGGCTGCTTAGGAAGCTTACAGCTAATAAGCAGGAAATAAGAAACTAACTAGTGAAACCGAAGGAAGGAAGGGGTCTGTTTAGACATTGTAGACACGGGAATAGAGATGCTAAAGAGTGAAGGAAGAAATGATTCTTCAAACTTTCAACTCAACTCAATAAAGCCTTATCCAACCACTTGGGGCCAGCTAGATGAATCCTGTTCTGCCATTCCATTCTATCTAGGGCCATATCTTTAGTTAGATCATAAGCCATCATGTCTTTTCTCAGTATTTTGATTCAAGTCCTTTTGGACTTCTCCATGTCCTATTGCAGCAACAGAATAAATTGGACGGTATTCGTATGATGAGATGCGCTCTTCAGCTTTCTTCCGTTTCTTTATTGAATTTATGAGGCTGTTGTCTTTAACATCCCAGTCTGAAGTCTAAGAACCCCCATTGGTATCTTGGAAACGTTTCGAAAACCATGGAAACCTGAGGCAGGAATGATGGTGGTGGTGTGAAAACCTCCTTGATTGATTCTTGAAGAAATGGCATCAGCAAAAACCTCCAACCTCCAGAAACAATCCATTGTCATAGAACGCAAGACATTCGATTTTGATGTTCTATATGTGGGAAACATTAGATTATTAAGGATTACTGAGAGAAGAAAGGGTTATGTTTCCTCAGTCCATTTCGGAGCAAACTTGGTATCTTGGTTGTGTTCAGCGATAGATCAGGCATGCAGGGAAGCTGACCCTACTAAGATCATGTGTACCAGGGACGACGGGAATAAGGTGATCGTAGTGAAAGGGCGTACAAATAACCAAGGTTGTTATCTCAAAATATCTGAAATTTTGAGGAATGGTAAGGAGTTTATGGTGTTCATACCGGGGGGAGAAGGGGTATCTAGGTGGGTAAATGTAGCCTATATTCTTTGTCGATCCTTCGAAGGCGAAACGACTCCCACGATTCCAGCACCTCAGATGAATGTACGTAATTTTCCTTCTTTAGTACACATACCTATGCCGGCTCGCTCTGCTGGGACACCAATGGTAGAGTTGGCACTGAGGGTGGAGGTCGCGCACTGTGAGAAAGACTGGGCAATCATAGTGTCCAGAGCTCCTGCTGCTGATTTCGAGGAAGTTTGGAATAGAACGTTAATTTGTAATCGTTCGGGGGAGAAGATGCTCTAGGAGACGATTGCGAAATATGTATGCGAGGTTCTTAATGTGGTAGAGGAGTTGAATTGGATTGGTATTGACTCATATAGGGGAGTGTTTGTATGCTCATCTCAGCTAGAAGCAAGTGGGTTACAATTTAGAAAGATTAAGATACCCGGTTATGGAATTATTGATTTTAAGTCATGGAACCCGAATTTAATGGCCATCAACTATGAAAGCTTGTTTAAACGAAGATGGATTAGGGTAGGGGGTCTCCTGTTAAATCTCTGGACTTGAGGTGTTTGAGGCCATCGGTAAGATATGTGGGGGATTACATTCGGTGGACAAGGATACTTTGAACTGTGTGGAGCTTCGATGGGTTCGCCTGGAGCTTTCACCGGGGGACCTGCGTTCTATCCCTCGTCTCTTGGCTGTTATTGACCAAAATAAATACTTTCCAGTGACTATAACCATTGAAGGAGAAATATCTATGGAGAGGCAGTCATCTCAAGGTGGATTGATGGAAAGGGGTCAAGAGGAAGGGCCAGGTGTGGCCGGAAACTCGTCGGATAGGTGGTGGTGTTAACCCAATTGTTTCCCACCGCTGATCTCCGGCCAAAGTCGTGGGATCAGTTTTCAAACTTTGAAAGTGACCGGATGGTCAATCAAAGGGGTTCATACACTAATGGGTTTACTTGCCGTGTAAGGAAGGTTTTGCAGCTGGTAGGGTGGGGGAAGTAGGTCGTTTAGGGAAGGAGGGCCTGACATAAATGTCAAGTCGGTCGGAGGAGGAGGGGGGAAGCGATATGCTAAGTGATTATCTCTTAGGCACCGACAAAAATAAATCAGATGAAGAGGGGGTATTTCTGTTATTGTATCGATAAGAGGTTGGGCGCAAGAGTAGTCTGGAAGTTTCCTCGAACGAGGCTGGGAAGAAGTACCGAGATAAAGGGGATAAGCAAAGGGTAGTTCAGTCTTTGCAGTAGACGTCTAAGCACATTAGCTCTTGTCTGGTTGAACCAAGTTTTGTAACACAAGCCATTGGGTTCACTGGTCGATATATCTCAAGTAAGTATAATGATGGTGGTTTGAATAAAGAGGGGGATAAGGCAATGGGTCTCTTGTTAGATCAGTCGAAATCGAGCAGAGGATACAGGGAGGCGCAAAAGTCGGAGATGGGGTTTTACATCCAAGACGATCGGAATTGTAAGGTTAAGGAGTGTACCTCACCAGAAAATTGGTCGAACAGGGAAGGGTATTCCCTAGCTGATAGGCTTCGCAAGTTTTCCGCAGTAAAAGGTTCGTTGGTGGAGCCACATGATCCTTATTGTAGCACGAATGAGTTCGGGTCATCGAGAGGTCACCTAGATTAGGGGGATATTGGTCCTTCGTGGGTCTCAAATTCAATCAGTTCTTTGGGGTCGTCTTCGCAAGCGCTGTACAACAAGGACGAGAGTAATGTTGCGACATCGATGGTGGCTTAAGGTGGTTCACCCAGAGTTGGGGACTTGAAGAGGGCTGCGACCGAGTTTGTCGATGCGGAGGTTATGGTGACAAGTGGAAGGGGGTTGGTGTGTTCAAGTCAAAATTGTGCTGATTTTGGGTCATCTAGTGAATGGCATGCTTCTCCTAAAGAGGAGATTCAGTCGGAGTTTTTTATTTAGAAGGATCCATCGTATCAGAGCGAGTCAACTAGAGCTGGTTTATCTGAGGCTGTGAATCCCTTGCTGATTAAGATGAAGGAAATAGATGAAAGCATGGATGCAATTAAAGGGGGATGGAAGCAAGGTTCCACATCGTGGCAGTCAAGGGGATGCTCTGAGTAAGTCTAAATCGGATTGCCTCCTCCCTCATCTAACAGGTCAGTACCCTTTATTTTCTGAATTCCATTCCTCTATCTTGTTAGATGCTCTGGATTTATGCAAGGATAAAGTATCTGTATGGCTAGATGGGGATAATAATTTTATCCAGGAACATACACAAAAGAAGAAACTTTCTAATACTTTGAATAAAGTACCCAGTCAGTGGGTGGTGGTGGAGAGTAAAACCGTTGATATAGGGGAGGGTAGTAATGTGTTGTCAGTAGTCCCGTTAGCAGTGGAAGATCCAAGGGGTCTTCAGGTGGGGAAGTGCTTGACGGAGGGTGTGGAAGAACAGGTTTGGGCTACTCCCACAAAAGATGTCGAATACTATGAGAAGTTATTTATTAAAGGTGTTACTGAGAGAGATGAGGATTGTATTTCAAACTGGGTTCTCCATAAAATGGAGAAATTTAACTCTTTCCTAGGCTTATCCTATGAGGGCCTAGAGGAGGAAACTTTAGTTCTGTTCAAGGCTATTGAACAAAAAAGAAATGATATATCTAAAGGGGTTGATCAAGTGTCGGGGGGAGGCAAAAGACTTATTAACGAACCCAAAAAATTAGAGTGCAGTGTGAACTATGAGCATAAGGATGGCGGGCAAAGTCATGGGGGGAGTAGAAGGGGAAAAGGGATTAATATTAAGTGAATTTATGGATAAACGACTCTTATCATGGAATGTTAGAGGTCTGGGAAACAGAGACAAGAGGATGGCTATCAGTAAAGAGATCAGGTGCAAGCATCCGGATATTCTTGTGATTCAGGAAACAAAAAGGGAGATTCTGAATGATCAAATGGTGAAAGAAATCTGGGGTAAGCCTTCTAAGCATTGGTTGGAGCTCCCGTCGTGTGGGGCGTCGGGTGGGATCCTTGTCATTTAGAATGAAGATAGAGTGGAAGTTTTGAAGCATGAGGTGGGGGCCTTCTCGATATTGGTTCGGTGCAAAATGATTAATATGTTGGATGAGTGGGTCTTCTCGGGGGTTTATGCCCAGTTTTGGCATGGGAGATGGGAGCTTTCTTAGGGGAGTTAGACAATATTAAGGCTAGAAGGGGCTTGCCCTAGTGTGTGGGTGGTGATTTCAATCTGATTAGATTTGTGTAGGAAAAAAAGGGTGATTTCAGAAGGGATTCACATATGGTCAAATTTGGGGAGTTCATTGAAAGGTGGAATTTAACAAATATACCATTAAAAGGAGCAAAATTTACTTGGTCTAATTTCAAGGAAAGTCCGTCTCTTAGAGAATTGATCGATTTGTTTATTGCAATGAGTGGGATGACTTATTCCCTAATAGATCACAGGTGGCACTTCCAAGAACAATCTCAGATCATTGTCCTATCATACTTGAATTTGGTTGGATTTCGGGGGGACCTTCGCCTTTTAAGTTTGAAGAATCGTGGTTTTTAGAGCCAGATTTCATGAAATTAGTGACACAAGTTTGGTCCCAATCCTCCTTCTTAGGCAATGCTAGTCGCATCTTTGCGTTCAAGTTGAAGTCTCTTAAATTCAAGTTGAAAGGATGGAATAAATCATCGTTAGCCCATTTCAGAGAAGAGACTAAAAGATGCTTGTCAAAAATTAGAAAATTCAACTTACTTAAAGAAGAGAGGGTATTAAATGGAGAGGAACGGATAGAAAGGAAGTACTACTGCAAGGAATTCCAGATATTGGCTCACAAAGAAGAAGTGTATTGGAGACAGAGATCAAGAGTTAAATGGCTAAGAGAAGGGGATCGGAATACTAAATTCTTCCATAAGGTAGCATCTCAGAATAAGTGTTCAAAATCTATCCATGGTCTTTGGATTAATGGGGTGTGGTCCTATAATTAAGTGGAGATTAGAAATGGGGTCGAAAACTATTACACTAATTTATTTAGGGAGGACCATTTAAACAGACCTCTCTTGGAGGGTATGGAGTTCTATAGAATCTCGAATATGGATAGAAATTAAGTGGAGCGAAAGTTTTCAGAAGAGGAAGTTTTTAATACTATCAAGAACATGAAGGGTGACAAATCTCTTGGTCCGGATGGCTTCTCCATCACTTTCTATTAAAGGTGTTGGGATATCATCAAAGAAGATTCCATGCAGATGATGGATGAATTCTATTATTCAGAAGAGTTCTATGAGCACCTCAATAATACTTTCATTACCCTAATTCTAAAAAGAAAGCTGCAAAAGAATTAAAGGATTTTTGTCCCATTAGTTTAGTGGGTAGTGTGTATAAGATCATTGCTAAGATGCTTTCCTTGAGGCTGAAGAAGGTACTGAATAGCATTATTTTGCCTCCGCAAGTAGCATTCATAGCGGGTAGACAAATTTTGGATGGGGTTCTCATTGCAAATGAATGTATCGAGGATAGGCAAATATCGGGTAGGAGTGGGGTGATTTGTAAGTTGGACCTGAAGAAGGCTTATGATCATGTAAACTAGCGATTCCTGAATTATTTACTGCTAAGGATGGGCTTTGGGGGCTAAATGGAGAAGTTGGATATTTTTTTGTGTCTGTTCGGTCTCGTTCTCAATTCTGGTCAATGGATGCCTTGTAGGTTTTTTTCTGCGTCTAGAGGTCTCCGACAAGAGGACCCTTTATCCCTTTTCCTATTTATCATGGTCTCAGAGGTGTTGAGTAGAATGATTAGAAAGACAGAAATGAGGGATATTTCTGGGTGTAGGGTGGGGGTGGGGCAGGTGTCCATTTTTCATCTCCAGTTTGCTGATGATACGATGGTATTCTGTGATGTAGACGGGCATCGGTTGGGATACCTTAGGTGCATCCTAAGATGTTTTGAAGCAGTTTCGGGTTTAAAGATTAATTTGGCAAAGAGTGAGATATTCTAAGTGGGTGAGATTGGTGATATAGAGAGTTTGGCATGGCGTGGATTCTAGAATGTAAGATTCAAGTCCTCTCGGCATCATATTTAGGCCTTCCATTAGGTGCGGGTTTTAAGTCAAAGAAGATTTGGGAACCGATGATCAATAGGATATCATCAAGACTTGATTCGTGGAAAGTGCTTTTGCTATCCAAAGGGGGTCACCTGATGTTGATTAAGGCTACCTTAGCGGCCATGCCCAATTATTTCCTATCCCTTTTTACGATTCCATCTTCTGTGGCCAATAAAATGGAATCGTTGTTTAGAAATTTCCTTTGGAATGATTCGGTAGAGCATCATAGATATCATTTGGTAAATTGTAAATTGTGTTGTAAACCTGTAGAAAAAGGGGGTTTAGGAATTAGGAAGATCTAGGCCCATAATAGGGCACTTTTGGCAAAATGACTTTGGAGGTTTGAGAGTGAACAGGCTAGTCTTTGGAGGAAAGTGGTGGTGGCTAGGTTTGGGGAGGTGTCACATTGGGAATCTGGAGAGGCTAGGGGGCGTCATGGGTGTGGTATTTGGAAATCAATCTTGGCGGTAAAACAGTTTTTTTTTTAGGGGATTAGGTTTAAATTAGGAGATGGGGGGAACATTAGGTTTTGGTGGGATGTGTGGGTCGGTGATTGCTCTCTTAGGTTGGCTTTCCCAAGTATCTATAGGTTGACATTGGATCCCAAGGTTTTGGTGGAAAATTGTTTCGATTTACACTCGAGAGTTTGGGATCCAGGATTGCGAAGAGCTCCTAATGATTGGGAAGTTGGAGAATTGGTGGGTATGTTGGGTCTTCTAGGCAACACTAGTCCAACTCAAGAGATTAGGGATGAGTGGGTTTGGGTCCCGAATAAGAGAGGGTGTTTTACAACTAAATCTCTATATGTGAAACTCTTAAATCCCACTGACTATGTGGTACTTTATAAAAGCATTTGGAGGATGGAAATGTCATCCAAAGTGTCTTTTTTCATTTGGAACTGTTACCTGGATAAAATTCTTACCCTCAATCATCTTCAAAATAGAGGGTGGAATTTGGTGAACAGGTGTATCCTTTGTATAGTGGAGGAGGAATCTGTGAACCACTTTCTCATGTATTGCTTTATGGCTAAAAGGGTGTGGGCTTTTTTCCTTTCTCATTTAAAAATTCCTTGGATTTTTTCGTATTTATTTTAAGAGTTGATATCGAGCTAGGTGATCACTGGTTTGGATAGATTATCTTTCTTATTTTGGCGCGTTCTCCCGAGGGCCATTTGCTGGGGGTTATGGAAATAAGGGAATGTTAGGACTTTTGAGAACAGGTATAGTTCGGAAGGGGCACTTGTAATCTCCATCTATAAGATCCTTTTTGATTGGTTCGCGGTGGATCCGGACTTTGAGGAGGATAGGTGGGAGGCTATGTGGTGTGAGGAGCTGTAACCGGGTTTATGGAGGCTGTGTTTTGTATCTTGCTGTCTTCTTTTCTTTTTTATGTTCTTTTTTGTATTTTGTGGGCATCATCGGCCTGATGATCCCGTTTTATGTATCCTTTGCCTTTGTTTTCAATAAAGTCAGACCTTTACCTTTCAAAAAAAAAAACTTGCACCATGACACAATGGTGTGGTCATTGGTCTTTGTTGCACTGGACTGAACCATCTCAACCTACTTTCCCTCATCTTGTCACCTACTGGTGCTACCCATATGTTTTCGTGAATGCATTAATTTCTGATTCTATCCTTCCCAGTCTTGCCACTCATTCATCTCAACTGCACTCATTTTATGTACCAGTCTTGCCACTCATTCATCTCGACTCACTCATTTTATGTACATGTTAGTTTCTTGATTGCTCAATATTCTGCTCCGTAAAGCATGGCTGGTCTTATAACTGTCTCATAGAGCTTCTTCCAATTTCAAGGTGTGTGCTGATCACACAGCAATCCATAAGCACCTCTCCACTTCATGGAATCCACTGTAATTCTATGGGAAACATCCTTTTCAATCTCTCATTCCTTAAGGATGACCCAAGATGATGAAAATGGTTGGTATCTCTTGGTCATGAATTTTGACCAACTTATTTCTACTTCCATTTTTTACTTTCACTCCATACATTCTGTTTAGCCCAGGTTATCTTTATAACCTTATTGCTATTGTCAATCAGAACTAAAGCAACATATATCATGGGACCTTGTGTATGGCTGGTGAACTCATCCATAGCCAGTGCAAAATAATATGGGCTCAATGCTGACCCTAGTGTAAGCCTACTATGCTTGGAAACTCACTTATCTCTCCCCAGTTGTTCTAACATAGTTACTGCTGCATTACACATTTTAACTATATCAGTATAACTAGTACTTGATATCCCTTTCTTTTCCAGAACCTACTAGATGATCTCTCATAGGTACCATATCGTATGCTTTTTTATCAATAAATACCAAATCAATTCTTTGTTCTTTTCTACACTTTTCCATCAATTGTCCAAGTAAAAAAAATTCAAGAGAGGACAGAAATCTCTTAGCTGGGGTATCAATTGGCTAATCCTAGCTAAGGGGATCCTGCCCAATTAAAGTATCCATATGTAGGGTGAGTTTTTTATGCTTTGTTAAGGGTGTGTTTACATGTCAGTCTTTGTATTCTGGGGTCTTTATATATGGTTGGCTTTTTTAATGTAGAGGAGCTATTTTACAGGTTTCTTTTGAGGATGAGAACCTTATGCCAAGCTGAGTTGAGTTTCTTGTTGCAAAAGAACTGTTCTAACCAGTATTTGGTGGCTTGGCAGGGGGGATTGCCCCCCTTTTTTTAATCGGTTGCAAATGATTCTATCATTATATTTTAATACTTATACTGTTAATGATAAAAAATATTTTATCAAAAAAAAAAAGGTTAACCAATGGTTACAAGTTACAAGTTGTATCACAGCCCACAAGAGTATGAGTACACATTCAACTACAGGAAGGGAAAGTATGTCCAACCAAAGCCTGTTATTAAGTCAAAATTCTTCAAATCTCAAATTTGAATTAAGATTTAAATCTCATTAAACTACAAAACATCAAAGAATGTGGAAACTTCTTCTAACTTTTGTGCTAAGATAGATTTAATCAGTATGAAAGCGAAAAATAAAAGCTTATGAATGTGGAGCCGGATGTTAGATCTTAGTACTTATACGGTTTCTGGCATTAGTAAAATCCCCTTTCATGGGGGGAAAAACAAAGTAACTACAAATGGAAATGGTGCAAAACTTACATGATTTGCCTAATAGGTTTTTGTTTGACTCGATAAAAACTGATTTGGTTTCACATTTGTGAATTGTGCATAGGTCAGTGCACAATGTATTTCATTTTGCCAGCCCGAGTACTTGTTGGACTATGTGTATCGTACTTTGTTATTCTAAGTATGACTTGTGATAAGCTTAGCAATGTTGGTTAGATGCTTCTCTACTTGGTAATCTTATCTCGAATGTGGGCTTTGTCATTTATGCTTCTTTTTCATTTATCATATTGTTCATCATTATTGTTGTTCTGAGCCTAGATTTTATGCCTCATGGCCTTGTCAATCACAGTGCTATGGACTCTCTTGCTTGGCAACATTCTCTGGAGCTTAGAATAATAAGTGTTCTCTAATTGCATTATTTTATCTATTTATTTTCTGTCTCATATACATGATGCTGGACTTCTGTGTGTTCTACAAGTTTCTGTTTTGCTAAAATCATATCATATCTTGATTGTAATGACTAATAGATTGAAGCTGCCAAAGGATTCTTAGCAGTACTAAGATCTTACCTGGATTCTCTCTGCTCGAACCTGCGATCACACACAATTACAAATGTGCAGTCCAATGATAAGGTTGGTTTTCTGTCTCAAAAGAATGTTAAAGAAAGCTGGTTTACATGACTGCTTTCTATGTCTCATAATCTTGAATGTATTTCTTTTTTCTTTAGAATGGGATGTTTTTCCCTTTCCACAAAGTAATTACTTAACCACTGGAAATGCCAGGGGAAAGATGAAACTGATTATGGATTTACAGTTACATATTTCACAAAAATGATACTACAATGCTACTCATTTAAGACTGAAGGTTGAAGTGATGGATATGGTTAAATGATTCATTGTGATAATCTGGACTGATCTAGATAAGAAAATGGAAATATGTGCAGTGCAAAAATTAGTGAGAGATTGAAGGGCATTTAGGTGGACTTTTAAACATGTTAATTAATTACAAAAATACATGGACAGAACAATATTATCTAAACAGATAAAGGAAGAGGGTTGTGTTAGGTTAGCAGCCAGCATAAAGCTTTTCAGCCAAACTATTTAAACATAAATCTTGAAAATTTGTTGTTTCAACCTTATGCTTTGGTTCCACCGGGAAAGAAAAAAAACCTTATGCTTTGGTGTTTAAAGTGATTTACTGCATTATCACTTTGTCCAGTGAGAAATGAAAAGGGTTAGTTAGGGTGTCCCTTGCAAGCGACAGTACCTCATGGCGTGCTTAGTAATGGAGACTGGGCAAGGTTCCCACACCATGGACAAATGCGGGTAAAAAAGTTAGCCTAAGAGAGTAGGATTCGCTTAGCAACTTGGAATATAGGAACCTTGTCAGATAAGAGTATGGAGTTGGTACATACTATGAAGAAGGAAAATGAATATAGCATAACTTCATTAGACTAAATGGAAAAGGAGAAAATTTAAGGATATTGATGGCTATAAACTTTGATATACAGGAGAAAACAATCATAGAAAAGGTGTAGGATAATAGTAGGTAGAGATCCAAATGATGAATTATAGATGTTAGGTAATGGGATAATATCAAACCTGTTTTGAGAAGAGAAATACTAGAAGTTTTTAGGGTTGTGCATCTCGCTTTTTGGTGTTTTGTGATAGGATGTGGGCTACTATCTTTTGTTGGGTGTCGATTCTTCCATCCTTCTTGGGAATTAAGCAACAGGAATGGGTTTTTGATTGGGATTGGGTTGTATTTGAAGAAGGGTAGTCTTTCTTTTTGTTCTACTGTTGTTTTGGGGGTTGATTTGCATCTCTCATATGTTCCACTTCTCTGCTTGTTTCATTTGGTTTCTTAATAAATCACTTTATTTATCAAAAAAAAAAAAAAACATATAATTAACATAGTTAGTGCTTATGCATCTCCAGTATGATTAGATAAACCATTCAGAGAATTTTTGCTAAATACGAATGAATTATTTCAAGAAATTTTCAAAGGAGAAGGAATATTTATATGATGGGCAAGGGAAATACAATGGAGGATATGATAGAGTTCATGGAGGATACAGATATGGGGAAAGGAACGAAGCAGGAGATACAATCCTAGACTTCACAATGGTATATGATCTTGTAATAGTAAGATGTACTTTAACAAGAAAGAAAAAATCTAGTGACTTTTAAAAGTGGATCCAATAAGAGCTAGACAGACTTTTTCAAATGGGGGGGATAGAGTTTTCATCATGTAAAGATTTCAAGGTCTAGAGTGCATAACCACACAGTATAGGTTAGTGGTTTTAGAAGATTGTTTTAAGAGATGGAAGAGGAGGAAAGGAGAAAATAGGTGTCTAAAAGGTATATGGTTGAACATAAAATGACAAAAACTAGTGTTATTTGGAGATATATTAATATACAGAAAAATGGGATTTGGCAGAATAAATTATTGCTATGGGGAATAAGATATTTAGTTGTATCAAAATAGTACCAAAAGAGATCCTTGGGGAATTTAAAGGGTAAGGGAATAGTTTAAAGAAACTTGCTGGTAGAGTGCTAAAGTTTAAACAGTCATTAGACTAAATATGTCTTGTTATAAGGCTTGGCAAAAGACTAGGAAGGAGGAAAATTAACAACAGTATATAAGTACTTAAACCATTAAACATGAATTCTAAAAATACGTTATATCGATCTAATACTAGGGCGTACCCTTTAAACGATGCGCCTCATTCCCTGGATGTGGTGAAAAATTGGCGAGGGGCACCTCATCCCCCGAATGTGGTGAAAAATTGGCAAGGGGCGTTGCATCGGC
>JAOXJP010136580.1:0-13459 GCA_025762735.1 Platanus orientalis | reverse complement strand
ATTCACTTTTTGGAGGTTTTTGATTCCCCCTCCTGAGTGGTCACATCAGGAGTGTGGTGCACTTGATATGGCGCCATGTGATTTGTTATCAATAGATACGCAGTGGTATTTTGGTAAATATAAATGTATAGTGCCCTTAACACTTTTATGACGTGCCATGCACTCATACATTTTGGACAGTTTTTCCTCATCCATTCCAGACTCAGATTGGAATGTGAAGCGTTGCAATGGTACCATGTTTTGGAGTATATCTGTTATCATCTGTGACCAAAATTGCATGAAACTTGCAGGCGTCAGCTTAGGCTGCAGTACCTCCCTTCTCTAGATATGTGTAACAGTCTAAGAGCCTAGATCTCTTTAGACCTCTCAATCCAGTGGGTTTTTTTTTTTTGGCACAAGATTTAAAGCCTTTAAAAAAGAAAAGGGTTTTAATTGTTTCAGTGGTTTTCTTGTTTTCATGGCTAGATAAATGCTTCTTCTTGGCAACTACTAACTACTGCACAAGCCTCACTTCTCGGGTTTAATGGAACAGTTCTTGTTCTACCTTGGATTGATGAAACCTTGTTGGGACAATCCAATGCTTCTTTCCTGTTCCCGACCAGTGAACACCACCATTGTTCACAACAGCAAAGTCTGCTACCAAGCTGAAGGGTGAAGTGCAAGAGACTCAACTGAGTTCACACACCCATCTCAGAAGAGACCTCAATTTCCAAAAGTGATACTTCCCAAGCCGGCCACCGCTGCACATAGCTACATTGTGGCAGGGTGACTCAAAAGGCATATATCATCACCTTGGCTGATGAATGTGGTGCCCATGTTTACAATTTGCAGGGTTGTAAGTAGAAAGAAATCACCTTCTTCCACTTGAATGGAGAATAAACAAGAACCCAATTCAACACCAGAATGTTAAGAGAACATAAAGGGAGATCCTGTTCTACGGATAGGTAGCAGCTGTGATGGAGAGACTGATCAGATATCAAACTACGCAACCTCTTCCATATACGATTTCACAGGCAGTTGATGAAAGATCCAACTTGTCTTTGGAAACTTCCTGGATCAGATTATTCCTTGGGCTTTTTCATGGCTCGAAGTTTTTCGATAAAACTAATGCTGTTGTGGGTGATGGGGGAAGAGAGATGATATGCAGTCCTCACACATACCAACATTACAGAGGCAATTCACTTACCAAACCTAAAGGGGGAATCACGAACCTAACAAATTTCTTAGGAATTTATAGAAGGGAATAGGCTCTCAACTGTGACTACAGACCTCTTGCAAAAATCATTAAATTGGAATATTGAATAACGATCGCATAGCATGTATACTCCTGGTTGTGGAGCCTCACTCAACAGATTGTTCCCTCCATCAGTAGAACTGACTATTCAAAAATCTAAATAAATCACGAAACACTCACTCCGCATCAATCCTATCCAAATTTGTATGCCTAAATATATTTACAAATCATATAGTTCAAAAGGCAAAATGTCAAACCTCATCAGATCTTCATAGCCTTGAAAATCAATCTTCCTGCTCAGTCTTTATACCTGCTAGTTGAATATTACTTTAGAATGTTTACACACAAAAGATTGATTCACTCAACACAAACTAAACTTTAATAACATCCATAAACTCTTATCAATGATTTAAAATATAGCTTATAATTGTTTATATTTTAGTTCTTAGTCGATATGAACCGCAATAAGGAAACAAGACAGCTTTGAGTAGTACTTGTGCCCCCACAGCAATCAATTTATGTCCAACTGAAAAAGCATCCTGCATGAAGAGTTTACAGAAGAATCAGAAATACAAAAAACTGATGAATGTTTACTTTTGCCAGAATCAAATAATGATCAATGTGCCATGCAATCAAGCTATGATAGATGTGCATATTACATATTCATAATCATTTATAAACTTTCCGCAGCAAGTATTCAATGTGTCATTGAAGGCATAACTGTGTAAGTATGGTATCCCCTAATACCTAATATATTAATTCACTTTTTGTTGTAGGAGGAAATACCAAAATAATGGTTTTAACAACTGAAGTTCTAATTGATATTTGCAGCATCAACAGTTTCGGGCCACAGACTCTGTTATGTTATATATGTATAATAACAGTCATTATCCATAATTTTATGGCTTCTATAATGTTATGATATCATTCGAATAAAATTTAGATTTTTTTTTGTTAAATCATTATCATTTGAATAACAATCATTTTGTTAAATCACATCCAGATTATTTATTCTGACTGACCATTAAATACCAAAAAAGCTACGATTTTTTAAACTAGACAACTCTCTAAGAAACTTTCTTCATTCTTGAATTTTTTTTTTTTTTTTTTTTTTTGAAAGGATAACGAATTTGTTTAAAAATAGAGGAGAACAACAGACAAAGAAAAAGGGAACAACAACCATACAACCGACACTAGGAAGGTGACGAGCAAAGAAAAAGTAAAATCCAAAAGCAAGGCAAAGGCCAACTACATAATGCTATTCCAGAAAACGCCCTTCATCAAAATTCTTAAAAATAGAGACCCACTCATTCAAAAGCCTAACCACATCAATAATCAGACCCACCGTAAACGATGACTTCCCATCAAAGGTCTTTTTGTTCCTCTCCTTCCAAATGCCCCAACAAATGACACCAGGTAAATAAGACCACATGAGATTAGGAGGCCCAGCAAGATCCAAAATATGCTAACCCGAAAGAAGATCCTTGACCACAAAAAGGGCAAGGCCACAGAATCTTCAGATGAATAAGGAAGAAATGCCAAACCTAATAAGCAACAGGACAATGAATGAAAAGATGATAGACCGTCTCCTTCTAAGAAGCCTTTCCATCTCATCAACTTCCCAATCGTTTAAGTTTCTTCAAGCCTAGGAGCCCAAACACCATCACCCTTGAGGTCAAAAGTGTCCCTGACTGACCCTAACTTACTCAAAGCCAAGTTATAAACCATACTAAACTCCTACTTCAACGGAACCTCCCCACACCAAAGATCCCCCCATAACCGAATACACTCCTTAGAGTCAAATTCAAAATGGATATGCTTCCAAAAAACAGCTTCACCCCCCAGAATTGATTTCCAAACACCCGTCCCTTAACTCCCCCTCACCTCTTTAGGAATCCACTGCAAGATGGCACTATGTCTAGCCACTACCACTCTCCTCCACAAGCTATTCCTTTCTTCCCCAAATCCCCATACCCATTTATCCAAAAGGGCATGATTAGGCTTCCAAATGCTCCTAATGCCCAACCCTGCTTCCCTAATCGGTCGACAAACCAACTTCCAATCATGGTTCAAAAACTCAGATCGGTAACCCGAATTGTTCAGGCCCAAAACCAATCCTGGATTGTTCGGTCCGACATTGATACCCCCTTTTAAAAATCTGAAAAAAAAAAAAAAACATTCAATAAATCTTTAAAAAAATAGTAGAAAGGTTTCTATAAAATATATATATATATATATATATAAGGTAAAAAACATAATTATAGGCATGTTAAGTGAATTATACATGTATGAACAAGGTTACAAAGCTCATATAAGTTCAAGATTGCAGTTTGCTTAATCAAACATCCAATATGATTGCATCTTATGCATAAAAATTAAACTACATACAATTTCATGCAGGGGGTAGGGGGGCTATCAATGCCGGGGATCACAGACTTATGCATGGAGCAGCCTTGATAAGTCACACCCCCACTCATTATATTGAACCTTGACTGAAATCATTAGGTATATTTGCTTTTGCCTAACTCTAAGGATCGCAGACTTATGCACGGAGCAGCCTTGATGAATCACAGCCTACTTGATCGAAATGAGTTCACTTGTGATGCAAGCAAAGGCCTCTTTTTCAGCGCTTAGAAAATTCTTGCCTCTCTTTCAGCGCTTGAATGCTTGCTTTCTGTCCATATAATCATATAGCTCTGTTTCTGGTTGGCTGGTTCAATGGCTCTATGCGAATTAGCAGTTTTTGATCCCTCTGATCTTGTTCTTGATCCAATTTTTGCAGATATATTGTGTTCTCATGTTTAGAGATTTTTTTTTTCTTTTCAAAAAGAATATAACTCCATGGTTGTCCTTATTTTTAATATATACCCATTCGTCATCCAGATCATCACATTAATTAATAGTGACAATAAATAGATCAGATATACCTACTCACTTCGGAGTTTGGAGTTGTTTCTTGCAAGAGGCAAGTAATTATCTTCTGTGTATTGTCTAGAGATGCTTGCTTTAAGTCAAGTTGCAACCCTGCCAGACATCATCCAATCATCTTCCAACTTAAATCTGCAGGAAATACTTGGAGACCACTTGTATCCATCACTATAACCTTGTGTTACATGGGAAGTTGATAAATTGAGTAACAATATTTTCCAACCAAAAGGTTGGCTCAATAGGTTACCTCCTTTAGTCACATTCACCATGATATTTAAGTCATCGGACTAGGAACGTGTGGCTAGAAATTGCATCTTTGCTGAGATAATGCCCCTCTTGTGGTCTTCCCTTTGTAAATTACTAATTATCAGAAATTAAATTGGTATCCACCACTATCCATCATTGTCCAGTCTAGGTCTGGATACTGATTTTGTCAATTCTATTGGCTGTTTCTAACTTTCTACATCCTGACAATATGGGAGTGCTTACTGATAAAATAGACAGTGTCATCAAAGTCTATCTTTCAATGCTAAGATGTCTTTAACTATAGGGACCAGCTATCATAACAGTTTATTGATGACAGAAGTAATACCGTAGAGGTGAGGTCTTTGATTGAGGAGATTACCTAAACCCTTGGCCCTTATCTCAATTGGACAGAGCTCCATAACCATGAAGTTATTGGTTCATGGTTATGGATATTCTTAAAGAAGTTCTGTGCATATGCATGCCAACTTCAATCTAGTAATTTATGCGTGTAGAAATTGATACCCTAGTGTAAGAATAAAGAAAGAGAAGGGAGAGAGACAGACAGACAGACTTGGGATGTAGGCTGAAGTGTGTTGACCCTAATCTGGTCTATACACAAGTTTTAATATAAACATATAGTGTGAGAACAAAAATACCCTCACTAGATTGTGTAACAAAAATACAATAAACTTATGCTATTACATATTATAAGCTTAAAGATTTAGGCCCATCATAACACTCCCCCTTAAGCGGGACGTAAATATCAACCATCCCAGCTCACTAATAATTTCCATTAGAAACTACTACCTTTGAAAGAACATCAGCCAACTAATCCTCAGTTCTGATGGTAGAATACTGATTAATTTCGATGTAACTTCTCAAATAAAACACATCTCTATACCTTGATATACTTTGCCTGCCTACCATGCTGAACTAGATCATGTGTGATGCTAATAGCAGCCTTATAATCACAGTACATCTTCATCTTTGAAAAAACCAGAAACCCAAGCTTTGCTAATAAGATTCAACTCCACAAAAGCTCACACACTCATGTGTCATAACCCAGTATCTCGCTTTAGCACTAGATCTTACAACTAGTGACTATCTCTTACTCTTTCATGTGACCAAATTTCTTCCAATGAAAGTATAGTAGCCTTTTGTAGATCTTGTTTATAATTGATCATGCCCAATCTGCATCAATATAGCCTTCAACAAACGGGCTACTATTCTTGAGAAAAAAAGTATTCTCTTACTAGGAACAGACTTAAGATATCTTAGCACCCTCTTATAAAAGTACTTTAAGCCTTCAAATCTCTTCAAGGTTGTCACCTGCTACAACTATATCATCTCCATATACAATCAACATTGTAGTAGTGATACCAATACCCACCCAAAAGCTTCACAAATAAGTCATGATCAGTCTGATATCATATAAACCCATTTGTTTTCACAGCTCCTATTAAAATCTCAAACAAAGCTCTATGGGATTCTTTGAGACCATAAATTACCCTTCGAACCAAAATTTTCCTTTTAAACCAAAATACTTTGCCTCCTTGATTTTCTACTCGGAATCTTAGAAATAGAACCATGTAAACTTCTTGAAATGCCCATGAAAAAACTACATTTTTCACATCCAATTATTAAAGTGATTAAGACAAATTAGGAGTGAGAGAAGAATTATAACTAAGTTCATCCTAGCAATTGGAGCAAACGTCTCTTGGTAATTGATGTCATAGGTTTATGTAAATGCCTTGGCCACAAACCTAGTCTACTATCTATCAATTGTTTTATCATCTTTATGCTTCATCATATACACTCATTTTCATCCTACTAGTTTCTTCTCCTAAAAATCAACATGTTCCAATATATTGTTTTCTATAAGAGTTTTCATCTCTTCCCACACAGCTCCTTTTTAATTTCGATCCTTCAATGCTTCTACCACATTGCAAGGGATATGCATTGAAGACGAGAGGAAACAAAAGAGCAGAAGGATGAAGAAAGTGGGCCATAAGAAACAAGGCAAGAAATAGGGTAAATAGTTGTATAACTGTATTTCCTTTTGCGTAAGGCAATGGGACCATTATCATCATGCGAAATACAACAATCCATTCCTAGAACATGAACAAAACATGTACAATTAAACACTCTACAGGGAAGAATAAATATAAGATGTTCAGAAAACAACAATTAATGCAGGGATTTGAACTAAAACACCCTCGATGGCATGCAATTTATAAGGTAAGTAGTACTAAGCACAACATCAGACCAATATTTATTTTCTGTACTTACATACTTAATAGTAGGCTTCGAGAAACCTCAAAATGATGCCTATTCTTTCTCAATCACTCCATTATGTAGTAGAGTGTAGACACCATTACTTTGAAGTATAATACCATGTTCTTTGAAGTATGATTTAAGCTGTCCTGCTGTATCTTCATGTCTATTTTTTATCTGAGTATTTTGATATTTTTCCCAAATTGGATCGTCACCATCTTATAAAGAATCAGATAATGTTAGGAACTTTATCCGTGTCTTCATAAGATAGACTCAAGTACAACATGAGTGATCATCCACGGATAAAATAAGACACCAAAAGCCGAATATGGGTATAGTACGGGAGGGTCCCAACACACCAAAATGCACAATAAAAAAAGAAAATAGACTTCTTTTATAACTTACAAAAAAGTAACTCAACAATGATCCGCAAGTTCACACACTTCACATTGTTAACTTAGTAAACTGACAGGCCCAAATGAACTAGGAAACACAAGCTTTAACTACTCAAAAGATAAATTACCAAGCCTTTTATGTGATGCGAAAGCAAATTCTGGTCTTTATTGACTCTACAATTAGATTGGCGTGTACTAAGAGAAGTTTGAGTAGAGTCTAGAAGATAAAGACCATCAATCCCAATCTGTCACGCAATGTGAAGGCAAGAGCTGCCACAAGGTGGAAACGCTTAATTGGACAAGAACCCAGAATGAGTGCCCCCACAGAGCGAACTGCTACGAACTTTGGCTTCAAAGCATGGTGGTGTGCTTGTGATAGGGCTGAATCGTTAAGCCCATAACATGTAACAGTATAAGTTTATTGTATTTGTGTGCACACTCTAGTGATGGTATTTGGTCCTTATGTTGTATGTTTATGGTAAAACATATTTATAGACTAATATAGGGCCAACAGATTTCATTCCAACATCTCACATTTTCCTTTCTTCTCTTTTTATCTCTTCCTCTTCTCTTTCTTCATTCTACAAAGTAGGGCTTAGGGTAATAGAGTACCCTAAGAGATAACCGTAAAGGAGTAACATTGAAACCTTGATGAATGTTAACATAAGTAATAGCGTACATATTAGTACTTTGGGATGTGAAATGTTTGGTTTGCACCAAAGAAAAAAGAAATTTGCCAAGGATAATAAGGCAGGTAAAAAGGTTGTAAGTAGCTATAAGAAAATTGGGCACCTCATGAGGAGATATGAGAAGACAAAGGGATGTGCAACGTTTGGTTTGCACCAAGGAAAAAATAAATTTGCCAAGAATAATAAGGTAGGTAAAAGGTTGCAAGTCAAGCTATAAGAAAATTGGGCACCTCATGAGGAGATATGAGAAGACAAATGAATGTGAGGAATACTTTCACATAAGTGCTCAAGAAGCTCTCAAATTTAAGACCAATTACAATATTTCAACTTATTAGTGTCCTACAAATCCCTCATTTTGGTTCAACAACATGATCATAAAGAAGGACTGATGAACAAATAGGGAGGTAAGGAAAGAGAAATTGATATTACTGAGGTTCCATCAAGGAAGCACAGACACGGACGCGAGACATGGGCACGATATGATACGGATATGGGGACATGGAAATTCTTGAAAAACTAGGATACAATACAGCAGGAATACAACAATTTATTTATATTTTTAACTATGTACCAACACTGGGTTATGACCTTTTTTTCATCAAAATGTTTGAAAGCATATATAAGACTAATTTAAAAGCAATAATACATTGCAAAGAAGCAAATCCATACCAATACAATGATGTTTAATCTTTAGAGTACAAAATACCAAGAATTCAAATAAGCTACAATGAAAACGAAAAAAAAAACTAAAAGAAAAGAGAAGACAAGTCTTCAACACCATCCAATTATGATAGAATCATTCCCTTCATCACCATCCGTATAAAGAGTATAAAGATAGCTCCCGATCTCTAGTTCATCAAGTGAAAGACTTGCAATTTCAAGCACCCCTGCATCTCCAAACGGCATGTCGAGACCATGTCCAAAAAAATATATATTTATTCTCGGACACGCAGGCAGCAGTTTCCCCAACGTGTCTGCATCCAATACGTGTCAAACACGGACAAGCCGAGGATATTGGTGTGTTTGTGCTTCCATGGGTTCCATAGAGTAATAATTATATTGGTGTGTTTGTGCTTCCTTGGGTTCCATAGAGTAATAATTGAAGAGAACAATTTAAAAATGAAAGCTCTAAGAAAGAGCCTAAACAAACAAAAAAGGCTTAACAGGAAGGGTTCAGTATGGAGACAAGATAATAGGGTAAAAAATGACAAAAGAAAGGGAGAAATAAAGAGGGGAAAAAAAAGATGCGGCGAAGAATATGTACACACACTTGGTATTTGACTACTTGTCGAATCTTTACCTGAATGATTGCAGGTTTTTTTTTTATAAGAGAAAAACTCATTAACGGAGGGGATAAGAAATCCCCGAAAAGCCTACAACCAACAAGGGAAAACAAAGCTAGCAATTCTTCAAAATATTGCCCCACCCATTTTTTGTTGATACAACCAAATACTCCCCTAGAGCTTTACAACCCACTCCCCAAAAACAAAAGAGATATTTAGCTTTGTTATACATAGTATATGCGGGTTCCACATGATTCTCAAAGACCCTCTGATACTTTTCAAGCCATATGGTCCAATAACCCGCTAGACAAACCATACTCCAAAGAATCTTCCCTTTTTTGAGGTCCTATTAAAGTTCTAGGCCCGTAAGAGATTATCAAAGGTCGAAGGAAATACCCAAGCCAACCCTACCTTCTTCAAATATAATCCAAGGTCTCCCTAGCAAACTAGCAATGAATGAATATATGATTAATGGTTTCACTATCTTCGAGGCATAAAGGGCACACATTGGGAATCATACCCCTTTTCTGAAGAAGATCTATAGTTAGCAACCTTCTCCTCCCTGCTGTCCAACCGAAAAAAGAGCACCTAAGAAGGGATCCTTAGACTCCACACCCGATTCCAAATAAGGTCTGGATGATCCTCATTCTCCATCATCAACTTATACGATTTAACAAAAAAAACTCTATTTTTAGAATGAATCCAGCGTCTAGCATCTTCCTTATCATTACACAAATGGAAGTTATCCACTATCCCCAGCAAAAGAGACATTTGCTCCAATTTCCAATCATTTAAACTTTGTCTAAGATTAATATTCCAATTACCTCCTCCCTTGGAACCCAACAGTCCGCAACTTTGACCACTTCATTTCTAGCCATCATATTCATAGAAGGCACTTCATCATTAGAGGTTGTTTTGACAAAACAGCACAGCGAAACAAAACATGAATCGAATTCAAGTATGCGATGCACGTGAAACAAAACGAGAAGAAAACAACAAATAGCAAAGAACAATCACACACATAATATTTAATGTGGTTCGACAAGATTTCCTACATCCATGAGCGAAGACGATCAAGAACTTCCCCTAAAAGAGATATGGAGATTACAAAACACATAAGACGAGTTCTTAAAACCCAAAGGAAAAACCCCAAAAGAACTCTCCACAAAAGTTCTTGAAAAACCCACAAGTTGTCGCTCTTCTACAACCCACAAAACCCATAAAACATCTCTTTTATAAAGGCCCAAGAAGCCCTACATCATAAAGTGGGTTAAACCCCCTGTTGAGAGTGTCTTGAATTCAACCTGAATCAAGCCAAGAAACATTGTTTTTTGGGAAGTGGGGTATTTTGGGGTTTTAACCTGTTGCGACTAAACCCACAAACCAAAGAGAAAAAACGAAATAGACAATGAACACAAAACACACAGAAACACAATGATATATGTGGTTCGGCTTATAGCCTACATCCACAGGCGAAGACAGCAAGAAATTTCACTATCAATCAATGGAGATTACAAGGAAATCAATCTCTCAAACTCTAAGCCTCAAATACACCATTCTGCCCCCTTTCTCACTCTATCAAAGTCGGGATCCTTTTCCAGAAAACCCTAACACATCTTATATATGCGGTTACACAAAAAGAACCGGACCTAGTCACGGGTCGAGTCACGAAAATGGGTCAAGTCGGGCGGCCGGGGGCTTCACCCCCGGACCCCTGAGCAGGGGACGCGCTACCCCCAACGAGGTCACCGCCGAGCTCGACCGGTGAACGCGTGGCTTAATCACCAATACTTCTCTGAGACATCAATAACTAGAACACAACGTAGAATTCGAGCCATACTCAACATAACCTACTTTAAGAAGTATGGTTTCGTGGGTCTTTATAAAGAAATGTTTTGTGGGTTTTGTGGACTGCAGAAATGCGACAAAAGTCAAGATTTTGGATGTGAGAGGCAAGAATGTATTGGTGTGAAGAGTTCTTTTGGTTTTTTCCTTAGGGTTTCACCTTTGGTTTTTGAGAACTTGTTTTGTGCATTTTGCAATCACCTTGTTCTCCTTTTTAATGAAAGTTTTTGATCATCTTCGCCAGTGGATGTAGGCAATATTGTTGAACCACATTAAATATTGTGTTGTGTGATTGTTCTTTGCTATTCGTTGGTTTCGCTTTTTGTTTCACGCATATTGCATACTTGAATTTGATCTTTATTTTGTTCCGTTGTGTTGCTTTTTCACAACAAACTAATACCAAGCTTTAGGTTGTTGTGGGCTAATGTTGAGGATTCCCTTTGTTCAAAGCGCAAGGTCCTTTTGGGTTACAAGTTGCTAGCTATTGAGGGTTCTTTGAATTAATCGTTGGTTGCTATTATTTGAAGTTGCGGGTTAAGGATTCTCTGTTTTAGGGAGTTTGCGATGGAGGATACAAGGTTCAAGGTTGAGAAGTTCAACAGAAAGAATGGTTTTTGGACTATAGAAACAAGAAAGGTAGAGAACCATTATGTGTTGCTCGAGAACACCATTCAAGGTGGAGCAGTTGTGTCTTCTAGACCATATTCCGGTATACCCTGTACACAGTCGTAGCATAGGTGAATAGGTCACATGTGTGTTAGAAGTTTGACAGATTTGATCAAATGGGGTTTGCTCTACGGTGAGAAGTTTAGGTTTTGTGAGCGTTGTACTCTTGGAAAGCAACACAAAGGTGTTGATTTTGGTGATTCTACCCTACTACATCCAAGCTAACAGATTGTTGAAGATAGAGAGTTCGGTTCTCAGTTGGAGGTGGAGCTATAGAGTCACTTCTATCTTGTTGGGATCTGAGGATGTTGTTTTAAACCACATTTAGATTCTAGAAGTGCAACAACATGGATTTGTGCCCAACTTAGGCGTTATACCTCCACTTAAAATAGGTTTTGAAGACATGGTTGCAGATGCATTTAGTACTAAGGAATCAGCAGATATATTGACAAGGTTGGGTTTAGGGATTGAGTTCAAGGGTGGCTTGGACTTAATTAGTTTGAAATAAAACCGATTGCATACCCTTCGGGTTTTGGTGGAGAAGATTTGTTAATAGTGTCTTGAATTGGTTGAATTGTAAAGCAATGTGGAGATTTGTTGAGAGTGTCTTGAATTCAACCACGTCAAGCTAAGAAACGTTGTTTTTGGGAAAGTGGGGTATTTTGGGGTTTTAACTTACTTTAACAAGTAGGGTTTCTTGGGTCTCTACAAAGAGATTTTTGTGGGCTGTGGAAGTGTGGCAAAAGTCAAGACTTTGGTTATAAGAAGCAATAACATATTGGTGTGAAGAGTTCTTTCAATTTTTCCTAAGGTTTCGCCTTTGGGTTTGGGAACTCGCTTTGTGCATTTTGTAATCTCGCTTTGTTCTCCATTTTAGTGAAAGTTCTTAATCATCTTCACCCATGGATGTAGGCAATCTTGTTGAACTGCATTAAATATTGTGTTGTGTGATTGTTCTTTGCCATTTGTTGTTTTATCATTTTGTTTCACGCCCATCGTATATTTAAATCTAATCTGTATTTTATTCTTCTATGTTGTTTTGTCACAACAACTCCAAAATACCCCACTTCCCCAAAAAAAAGCATTTCTTGGCTGACATGGGTTCAATTGAAGACACTCTCAACAAATCTCCACATTGGCTTCCAGTTTAACCAAACCAAACTAAACGAAGATCCTTAACAATCTTCTCCACCAAAACCTCGAAGGGCACACAATCAGTTCTCTTTCAAACTGATCAAGTCCAAACAACCCTTGAACTCGATCACTAAACCCGACCTTGTCAACATATCTACCGACTCCTCATAACTAAATGCTTCCACAACCATGTCTCAAAACCTTTTTTAAGTGGAGGTTTAACATCCAAATGGGGTACAAATTCATGTTGCTACACTTATAGAACCTAAATGAGGTTTAAAACGGCATCCTCACGTCCCAACAAAATAGGAGTCTCAGTCTCCAACTCCACCACCAACTGAACACCCAAACTCAAATATTCGTATTCCACAATCTGTTTACTTGGAAGTAGCAAGACAGAATCACCAAAAATGACACCTCCGTGTTGTTTTTCACAAGTACAACACTCACAAAACCCAAACTTCCCACCATAAAGCATATCCCACTTCTCAAATCTGTCAAACCTCTTACACACATGTGACCCATTTGTTCATGCCACGAATGTGTACAGAGTATACCAAAATATGGTGCAGAAGACACAAGTACTCCACCCTGAATGGTGTTTCCAAGCAACACATAAAGGTTCCCAACCTTTCTTGCTAGAAACCAAAACCATTCTTTCCATCGAACTTCTCAACCTCGAACCTTGTAAATACAACAACAACAACAACAACAAACAGCCTTATCCCAACTATTTGGGGTCGGCTACATGAATCCTGTTACGCC
>JAOXJP010136569.1:0-13459 GCA_025762735.1 Platanus orientalis | reverse complement strand
CCCCCTTGTGTGGCCATTGAGTGGCTCACAAGGGGGGTGGCATAGAGGATATCAGCCTGTTCTATACAGGACATTTGTCCTCTAAGTTATACGTAATCTTGAATCTGAAAATTGTCTCATCCCATGGGTCTTGTATGTGCCTTGTGCCATGTGTTATGTAATCATGAAATTGTTTATTTTATAAAATAAAATTATAGATTTTATCATTTTAATATTGTATATTTGTAAATTATTTGAAATTTTTATGCAACTGATTATTGCTTTGAAATAATAAGGAAGCGAAATTTTGTTTTTATTTAAAATAAAGTTTAAGTTTCTACATATTCAAAAAGTCTTTATTATGAGTATACCTAAATACAAGCAAAAATGTTTTTTTTAAGTGGTTATTTTAAGCAATTCCAAACTTAGCCTAAAACAAAACAAAAATTAGGTAAACATCTAATTAAGTAATAATCTAACATGCATTTATTATTAGCAACTCTAAACTCCACAAGGATGTTTGTGATCTTGGAACTTATTCAAATGATTCAAATACCCTTAAATATTCAACTTAGTCTAAACAATGGTTTTTTGATACCCAATTGGTCCCCTACATTATAAGGCCATATCAAAATAAATGTGGATGAAGCCACTAGACTAATTAGAGTTGTAGTGGCCATTTGGTAGAGATTAAAGGGGTACACATATTGAAGGTTCATCCAAAATCATTATTGATGGTATTAGTGGAGGAAACTAAAGCATGAGGATTCTTGCTTGAATACAACTAACTGTAAAACTTCAAGTTAGGGGATTCATTATTGAATGAGATTGTCAAATGATCACCAAGTTTCTTTTCGAGAAAACAATTAAAAAACCATAGAAAATTGCAAAAATTATTTAGAAATCTCGAAATCTTCTAATCCCAACAATTGCAATTCCGTTCATTCAAAAGAACTAAAATAAAATGGCTCACCATATGGCCTCAACCACAGCTAAAAAACAAGTTGAGGGTTCTTGGAATCCCAACTCATTTGATGAAGAGCTGAAATCTATTATTTTGTTTGAAAAACTTTTTGTAACCCATTCCAATTAATGAAACTACTTACTTGACTTGGATGATTGAAACTTCACTTAAGTAGATCAAGGCTAGTATTTAATACTATGTCCTTAAGACAGATTTGTCCCTCACACTGGCACTTATAGTTAATTCAAACGTCTGTCTCCCAATATACAATGATCTTCTACACACGGAAGCTGCACAACAACCTGTGTGTTTGGTAAACCAACTTGTGTTGTACCACTTTTTTACACTAACACTAACATGGATGCACTATGACACTAATAGCTTGATCGAAAATTGAATGAATGAAATGATAGAGGGGCTTCTTATTTATAGATTTTTTATGTTTGTTCAGAACAGATATAGGAACATAACCTTTGATTTCGAACAGTCACAAATAACTAATAGTTGCAATTTAGTAGTTACCTATACATCTGTATAGAACAGACATATGTGAAAGGAGATGATTTCACCTACATGTCTGTACATAATGGACATGTGTTAATATGTGTGATTTAATTACCACATTTGTATCTATTCAGTCCAACAGTCTCCAAGGGAATAATTGTAAAATCATACGAATAAATACACCCTCACAAGAGCAAAACTATAAGACATGTTCAGAGAGACATGTCCCTATTGAACCAACCCAACATGACCCAGTTCAATTTAATTTGACACACGTATGTTTAAATATAAGCCCGACCCATGTTGGCAAAGTCCTCCCCATCCACAATCAATAGTGTCCCTTGGGGCCCAAACTTATGTTCAACATTAGTGTATATGAACACAATTTTTTGGGCTAGTCCATGCGAGGCTACTCAAATTTCACATACTTTTTACCAGTTTTACCAGTGATCAACTAGACATTTTTAAAGACAATTTTTGATTCACCCATTGACAGTTTTGAGTATCCAATCATACGGTATTGTTCTCCTCATTGAGGTGAACACAAACCCATATGGACCCATCTCAAATGACATGTGGGTCCCATTTTTATTTTGGCTCAAACATAATCAAATGATCAGATTTTGCACAAAAAAATTTGGGTATTTCAAAACCATTTCCAACATGTTCTTCTATGAGTCTTTATTTATTTATTTGATAAAGCTTTTGGAGTCCTTAAATAATGCTAAAAATCACTTAAAAATTATTTTTTTCATCAATTTATTTTAGATTATTAACCTCTCCACACAAATCTATGACTACATTATAATTTCTATTGAAAAAGCAATTGTGTTTAATCAAGTAAAAATCTTTAAAACAAAAAAAGTTAAATAACAGAGTCATGCAGTGAGAAATCACTGCACATTTTTGTGTAAAATGGCTCATTCTTTAATTGTTATTGAAATTAACCACCCATCGTATATGTTTAATGGGTAAAAGTAAATTTATGGATTTTTTGATTGAAAATAAAACTTATTTTGCATTGAATAATCTAGTAATAAGTTATTTTAAAAAAAAGTTTATAAATTTAGGTTAAGTTAGAATACAACCTAAAATAAAAGCATTCTCGCATTTGACATGATTTATGGTTCTATTAGTAACTGATTATTTTCAGAGAAATTAACCGTTTTTAGTTAAATTACTTATTTACTCTTTACCTTAAAAAATAAAGTTATTTATGACAAAATAGTTATTCTAAACATTAAAATAAACATTTATTTATTTTCAAATGGTAACCATGTTATTGATATCCATTTCATAGGTAATCTATAATCACACTATATAAAGGACTCGTAGAAAAGTAAGCACAAAGGGATACGTGGCATTCTATGGTGGCTTATGCAACATCTTTGCTGTATAAACTTACGCAACAAATCTTGATTCCATTATAACCTGATCTAAGACCTGATTTTCTTTTCTATATTTGAGTGTAAGAAAACTAATCAATTTCTTTTATTTTCTTCTGTTTTTTTATCCCTTAAAATAAATATTGTTATGACATAAGCTTAATCTTCACGGTGAGGATTTTATATGCTGACCCTTAACATGCGCTGACGTCCACTGATGGTCAAGCGGGTGGAAATATCAGTGCTGAAAGTGATTTTCACCTTTTGGGGGCATGTGTAAATAACACGCTGATGTGGCCACCTTTTGACCTAGGCATTTGCATACGCCAAGCATAGAAAAGCCTTGCCGTAATCTTCAAAGTCCATGTCCAGCCTGACTTGTTGAGTATCCACTGTTTGCAATGCACTCTGGCCCACGGAACCATATCCTCTGCATCACTGGTAGTCTGTTCCACAGGTTCTACAGACACAAGAGAGTGGGGCCATACACTTTTTGCATGGGCCCCACTCCCCTTGTGTCTAAGGAACATGTGGAACAGAGTACCAGTGATACACAGAGGACATGGCTCCCATTGCCACCCATAACTTAACCAAAAATCACACCATATTGAAGGTTTTCAGCCACAAATTGAAGGTTTCATAACATGTTCCATGGATCAAAAGGCTACGATCAGTGGAGGATAGACCCTCTTTTGGGGGGTAACTAGCAAAATTTTTAAATAAAACCATTATACCATCTCTCCTAAAATCCTAAGATTGTAGGAAAGGTTAGAGTTAATATACTCCAGATATTTCAACACTCCCCCCCCCCCTTAGGAGGGATACTCCTGTCATCGTGCATATTTGTGTATAGATACCATTTTAAGTAAAAAATTTTCCTAGATCGGTTCAATATTTTGACAAAATTTCCAAATAAAATGGTAAAATTAATGAGTGGCCAATTTGGTTTTTGGTGATGTTTAAATGTTTTTAAGCTTTAATCGATTATATGATAAAATAGGAAACAAATCCCATTTCCGTATATTTTTGTTAGTGCACTCTCAGACTGGTTTTAACAATCAGCACCGAAAGGTTCTAAATAGTATCAACACCTTCAAAAAAGATCATGACAACAGCACCACATCAAAAAGTCACGGTAGCATGAGTTTTTCATTCATGAAGCTTTAAAAACATTATTTCAATACTCTCTTAATGCAAAATAAATCTTGAAGATGCTAAGTTGCTAAATTGGTGAAGTTTTGGATGTTCATATCACAGACCTGAATCAAAACCCATCTTCACCTCCGAGAGATAGAGAACTAAAACTACATCAGTAAAAATGGAATAGGAAAGAGAATCGCATAAAAGGGAGATTCGTGGATTATGGGTATAAAAGAAAATTTTGAAATTTATTTACTGTGAACTATCTCATTCTTTCCAATTTTAATCCTTAAAAAAAAAAAAAAAAAACCCAATTTGATCATTAATTAATTTTACATCATTATTTCACAATTTTGTCAAAATATTGTACCGATTTGAGAAAAATCTCTTTTAAATAAAACAATTAACTGTCTCTCTTAAAACCATAAGGCTGTAGGAGATGTTAGAGTTAATATACTTAATATATTTCAACAAGAATGGAATCAAGAACTGAGAGAGAGAGAGAGTTACAAAAACTTAGTCCGCATCTCGCCAATGCCCTCGTATTCAGGTGGTTGAAGCATCTACGTCCCTTCGTAGAGGTCATGGGTCGAATTGCTATGGTTTGTAGTGTGTGTAAGCACCTATTAGGTACACGGTCACAGTACGGATGGTAGTGGTTTGTAGGCATCTCCTTAATTTTATTCTTTTAAACAGCTTTCCGATCAAAAATAAGAAAAAAATGAAAGGTGTAGTTGCTGACGATGGGAAAGCAGTGATCCAACCTGCGATCTCGCCGTCTCTCTTAATCAATGTCTTTTAATATGGATTAGCAGTTAAAATGTCAAGCAGGCGATTATAGTTGTAGTACCCATCATTATTACGGGTTCATTGGAAGTCTCCTTCACCTGTTATGGCAAGTTACATCATCTTTAATATCTAGAAACCTTGCACAGAAGCTTCCAATCAATTTGGTGAGGTGTTCAATCCAACCTACAATCATCTACCAAACTACTTTTAACAAATAAATTAAAAATAAAGGAGGAACTCGTGGAGTACTGACCCTTGTCAGTGATTTTATTTCAATTTCGTAACGGATAAAAGTGACCTTGAAATGGACCGGACAACAAAACAGTAGTTGGAGAGACTGCAAATCTAGCCACTAAGCTACGTCGCGTAAAGCCGTAAGTTTCATTAATAAGCTTACATTACTGTTCTACCTTTTTTTGTTTTTCTCTTGAGAAACTACGAAGGTATCCCACAGCTTGCTTCGCAATCTTGAGCTGAGATCCTCTCCTGCTTACAAGTAATCTTACAACTTTATGAGTAACCCAAAAAAGTGATTTTCACTTTTGGATGGTGATCTTCATGTTTTTTTTTTTTTTTTTTTTTGGAGGGGTGCACAAATGTTCTGTCTAGGATTTTGTATGTCTTACCATGTCCCACACACAAACGTTGGGTGCATTGTGTTAAAACTATAAAAACATTTTTCAAATGGTGGTCATATCACCTGTGACAGGAATAAATGAGCCGAATTTTTGCAGTGTGAGAGAGGGAGGGTGGGGCCACCATCCCCGGTCCCCCAAAAATTGCATGGGCCCATCCCCCCTCTCTCACACTGTAAAAATTCAGCTCATTTACCCCGTCGCAAGTGATACGAACCCTTTTAAATGAAAATATAAGTATCTATAAAGATGGGTGCAAATGAAAAAATAGGTACCCAAAAGAATGGGTTGTATAAGGTTAAAACTGTACAAAAAAAGTGTTCAAAGGAACATTTGCTCCCTTTTTAGAAGAGAGATTCAAAAAAACCAGCCTGTGGTAGTGGACATAGTGGGACATACAAAATGCTGGACAGAACATTTGCTCCCTTTTGTGTCTCCTGAAGTCGCAAGAATACTTGCGATCATGAGAGGATCCCGTGGGAGTTGTATTATATGGTTACTAAGCTGTAACATAAGGAGCACGTCTGTAGATTGGTGCCAAACTATGGGCATTTCAGAAGAAATTAAAAAATTGGATCTAGAAATAATCCCAAAAGCATTTAAAAGAAACAAGCTTCATTTACTCCGACCCTTTTGTCTTAAAGGGAAGGAAATCCAAAACAAGGAAAGCACACGTGGAGATCTCTAAGTGGATTACTTTTTTTTTTTTACTTTAATTTCATGTCCAAAGTCCTGCAACTACTACAACCAAAACCCACCAAAATACGACTGGTGGTGATGATTATTACAATAATATAGAATTAAGGACATGAATTTAGTTTTGTTTCTTAAATTAAAAGGAGAAGTTCACATTGATATATATAGGTCTTGGTAGAGGTATTATACCCTTGCTAAGCATTTGAAGGAGTTGGTCTTCAAGAAAATGGTGGTCACTCCTTCAAAAGCTCTGTTTCTAAGAATCAACCTGGTCTTCCTTGGGTTCTTCTTAGTCTTCTATGCCACCCTTCTTCTTAGACCATCTTCTTCAGGGTTTCGCGAGAATCCGGCATTGATCCTTAGGTGCTCATTGCGCGAGTGCCACCACAAGAAGGTAAGGTGAGTAGCCTTATATTTCATAGTGAAAAGAGATGTTCTAATTTGAAAGAAAATAAATGATTGTGGACTTCTTCAAATTTGAATTTTGTAGGTTGAAGATGGCTTTAAGATGAAGGCAGTCTTAGAGGAGACCCAATTGCAGAAGAGAAAAATGGTGAAAACAGAGAGGCCAAGCTTCTTGAGTGATATGTCAATGGGAACGGGGATGAAGATTGGAATGGTGAATATGGATGAAGAGGATATGAGTGAATGGGAAGCCCTTGGAGAAACTATTAGGATTGGCTTCGAAAGGGTCTCTAAGTATTTCGAATGGAAGGATTTGTTCCCCGAGTGGATCGACGAAGAGGAAGAGATCGATGGTCCGTCGTGTCCGGAGATTCCCATGCCAGAGTTCATGGCTTACAGTGAGATGGACATGGTGGTGGCCAAATTGCCTTGTCCATATCCAAAGGAAGGTTGGCGTAGGGATGTCTTTCGCCTTCAAGTTCATCTCATATCAGCTCATTTAGCAGTGAAGAAAGGAAAGAGAGATGCTAGAATAAGAACCAAGGTTGTGTTCTTGAGTACATGTAGGCCTATGTTGGAGCTGTTTCGATGCGATGATCTGGTGAGGCGGGAAGGTGATTGGTGGCTATTCGAGCCGGAGATGTCGAGGTTAGAACAGAAGGTTGCAATGCCGATTGGGTCTTGCAAATTGGCTTTTCCCATATGGGAAGAAGGTATTGTGATGCATATCAATTCTATATGATTCTCACTAACATATCAATAAGAGACCAACCTACAACTTTCTGCTTCTGTAATTCAGGCTTTCCAATATTTCAATTGGCAATCTAATTACATTAGTATCTTAGAGAGGATGTGCTCATAACATGTTTAGATTGTTTCTCAAGATGCTTTCTACCAGAACTGCAATCAATTCATCCTTCAAATAGAAATAAAAACCATATACATTTCAAGTACTGGCTAAATGACTTAATGTTTCTCCATAATTATTAACACTTGTTCCATAAAAACATTAAAATTGCAGGAACCAACAAGGTATACAACCTATCCAAGATTGCTATGCACACTGTTAATGTGAAAAGAGAGGCCTATGTTACAGTGCTCCATTCTTCCGAAGCCTACATCTGCGGTGCGATAACTCTGGCGCAGAGTCTCCTCCAAACAGGAACCAAGCGAGACCTTGTTATGTTGCTAGACAAATCCATCCCCAAACCAAAACGCGACATCCTCGCCGCTGCTGGCTGGAAAATTCACCTGATTAAACGAATTCGAAATCCCAGAGCCGAGAAGGGCACTTACAATGAATACAACTATAGCAAGTTCCGGCTATGGCAGCTCACTGACTATGACAAGATCATCTTCATTGATGCAGACATTGTAGTGCTACGAAACCTGGACATCCTATTCTATCTTCCGCAGATGTCGGCGACCGGCAACGATGGTTCGATCTTCAATTCCGGAGTAATGGCAATTGAGCCATCAAATTGCACATTCCAGTTAATGATGGATCAAAGAAGGGAGATTATTTCATACAATGGAGGTGACCAGGGGTTCCTTAACGAGATGTTTGTGTGGTGGCATAGGTTGCCAAGGAGAGTAAACTTCTTAAAGAACTTCTGGTCTAATTCAACAGTAGAGAGAGGCATGAAGAACCAACTATTTGGTGCAGATCCACCAAAACTCTATGCCTTACATTTCATTGGGTTAAAGCCATGGAATTGTTATAGGGACTATGACTGCAATTGGGACATAGATGACCAACGCGTCTATGCGAGCGACGTTGCACATCAGAGATGGTGGAAGTTGCACGATTCCATGGACGAGAGCTTGCAGAAGTTTTGTGGGCTGACGCCCAGGAGGAAGATTGAACTGGATTGGGACAGAATGAAGGCTGGAGAGAAGGGCTTCCAAGACGGGCACTGGAAGATCAACATTTCGGACCCGAGACGCCAAATGGTATAATAATTTGTGACGGTTGTTCTTTTTCTTTTCAAGTAAAAACATTTTTATACTGGATAATAATTTATGTGTGAATAGATCGTTGAGAGAAATGTAAGGGGTGAATGAGAGCGTTATGCTATAAATGTAATTATTTTTGAAAAAAAAAAATTGTTTGGTAGGGCCACTCGGGCCTGCAGACGGCCGCTTTGTAGAGTCCAAAATCGAAATGCTGCCAGAACGATTCGACCCGTCTTTTCTCTAAACGGCAATGCCCCAGCAATACACACTTGGGCACTGGTTAGAGACTCTACATTTGCAATATATATCCACATTGTCTTAAATATTATACAGCATATATATATAGATGAACAAATGTTTTGTCCAGGATTTTGTATGTCCTACCATGTCCTCTTACCACAGGCTGACATGTTATGCTTTTGTGAATTTGGTGCCTCTTTTAAATGGGTTGGTATCCTCTGCAACGCCCCCTTGTGTGATGCCCCGTGAGGCAGGACACAAGGGGGTGGGACCCATTTGCCTCATGGGGTATCTCAGGATATCGTGCCCTTGTAAATAAAGAGTAAATGTTCATTTGAATACTTTTTTAATGGTTTTCACCCTACACACCCTATTTTTATGGGTCTATTTTTTTTGTTTGAAAACTGTTTTTATAGTTTTAACCCTATACATCCAGCCTGATATCATCTGTGACGCCCCCCTCTGCGACACTAGAGGGCCGAGGCAGGGGGGGGGGAATCAATTCACTTTTGGAGATGTCACTTCACCCCCAAAAAGTGAATTGATTCCCCCCCTCTGCCGAGGCAGAGGGGGGCGGTGCAGACAATATCACCCCTATACATCCAGCCATTATATGTAGGACACAAAACATTTGTTTCTTTTGTGTGTGTGGACACCCCTAATGGTTGAATAAGATTCATGTAGCCTGACACCAAATAGTTAGGATAAGACTTGGATGAAAATGCCAATGATGATAAAAATTTCAAGAATCATTCGACATTAACTTTTCTTCTACTTCTTCTTTTTTGATTTCTTAATCAGTGACCACAGTGTGCTAAGGACCACAACTGTTCCTTTACAAACTATTAAGTAATTAGGTGCAAAGTACCAATCAGGTCGATATTACAAGGAAAGTGAGCGGTTGGTGGAACAATTCAATTTGGTGCACCAACCTTGATGGTGCTAGGCATTTTCTTTGGGTTGGTTCTACTCCATGACCCACATACCAAGACCTCCTTTCCTCCATATGAATGATGAAAGTTCACATAATACTTAATTAATTCAACCATCTTGAAAGCAAAGTCCTACCTTAATCACTTAATTAATATTCTCAAATGAGCCAATGATGAGTTGTCAAAATTAATCTGAATCAGTATCAATATTAATATTCTCAGCTGAGCAAGTCTTCAAATCACCATATATCTGCCAATAGATTCCCATTGCCGAAGAATCATATCAATTAGAATTTCTACAACCACAATCATTATTATAGATGATTGATGTAGAACATGTTGCATATGATTTCCTTAGAGGAGAGAGAGGCAGAAAAATAAAGAGGCATTGAAGAGGAGTTTTAGGGTTGCCTATTCCTAATCATTTTCTATCTTATCTATTTTATTGTATTCTACTTTCTTGTTCTTATTTTATTATAATAGCTTTTATTAAATAAAGTTAAACCAAGTCTTTTTAAGTCTTAGATTGCATTTGGAAAATAGTTTGTTACTTTGGAGGGTTCTTAACGAGTGAAGTAAAGACAATTGAATTATTATTGATTTTTTTTTTTATTGAAACTTTTCTTCATGATAGAGAGAAAATCTTTCTTCTTTCTGATAAATTCAAGAAAAATTCTGGTTTTTATTAGGATTTCAACTGTGTTTGAAATCAGCTTGTGCTGCTACACTTATTATGTGATCAGGAGCCTTCCATTATGATTAAAGATAATTAATTTGGAAGGTCTTTTTAGCAGTACAGCTCAAGGCAAGCCATCCCCCATGCACGGATCTTAGCATTTGATCCATGCTTGATCACAGTTCATTACTATATAGGTTGGCTAGTGAATCCAATTATGATGCTTTTGATTCCACATCAAATTATTCAATTTGTGAATTCGATTTGCTAGCTTTGGAAGGTTAATTGGCTAAGTCACAGAGTCAATACACCGTATTCATGAACTTGGGTATGTGAAATAACTTCAATTTTATTTGTTCAATTCCTTAATCCTTTTCTTGATAGAGGCAAATGTTGGGTTCTTAATTATAGTAGGTGAATTAAAGATGAAATAGACTTGATTCACCCCAATTTCTGAATTGATTCGCAGTGATTCTATTCATAGTTTGTAGGTAGGTATGTGAATCCTGTAACTCTAAGCAAAATTATGTCATAAGAGATGAAGACCTTTTATTAAAGAGAATTTTGATTTACTACAAAGACAATAAAACAGGATATAAAGAGTGTTCAAGTGTTTGCAACTATGATTAAGTTTGCATTTACTTAGAATGGATTGCTGGCGCTCCAAACTCTATAGAAAATCTTACAACTTGCTATTAGTGTTTGACTAGTCACGATCCAGCTTAACATAGATTATATGTGAAAAATGTCCATTACCAACTGGCAAGTGATACCTAAGGGTGTCAAGTATTGTAAATTAAGGCTTCGTTTGGTTAAACTCGTAATTAACTATTGACTTAAAGAAAAAAAAAATTACTTATTTATATTTATAGGATTTGGTCCATCAAATTTTCGCTCAAGTCAATGGCTCAGCTCATTTGGAAAGTTGCTAGATCCCAACTTAAAAAATAAGTTGAATCTCTCTCTCTCTCTCTCACTTTTGATTTATGCATAAGTAACTTTTTAATTGGCAAACCCAAAAATATAGAGACTTATCCAGAAGTTGTTGTAAATAAGTTTATCCAAACACTACCTAACCAAAAAACAAATAATAAGTTTTATGTACTGGCAAAGGTAATAAGTAAATGCACATTAAAAAAAGTACTCTTGCCTATTTATTAGGACAGCCTTGTGAAGTACTCAACCGAAAAGGCCAATAAACCTTTTTGATGTGTAGCGATTTATGCACACATGGTAATGGACGCTTTATAGGCTAGTCCACGCTTGATTGGACCCGGTCTCGATATGTAAACCGTCTTATTATAATTTCTTTCATAGTCTTTTCCCATCTTCCCCCGCTGGCTCTAAGACTTCAATTTCTCATCCAACTGTATTAAACCATCTTATGGTCTTTTCAATAAGCTGGGATAGGATTTGCCAAAGCCCAACCTGTGATTTAATAGATTAGTCTTCCATAGACTAAAGAAGCCAGACTTCAGCCAAGGCCCAAATTGTAACCCATTTTGGAAGCCCGCTTCTTCGAATGAAATGTAGTGAAAATGTAAAACCAAGCTTCATATTAATGATTTCATCCTTACCAAAAAAAAATATTAAGGATTTTTATCCCAAAAAATAAGGCTTCCAATACTTTAATCACTCAGCATAACATACTAATGACCCTAGCACATTAAGATAAAAGGCCTTAAAATAAAGATACAAGCTGCATAGAGGGTTTTTATGCACTTAGTAGGTAAATAATTCCTTTTAACAAAACCGAGAGAGAGGAAATGGTCATGGATATGCATAAATGGAGGCGGGATTTGGTGAGACCCCTAAAGTCAGACTAGGGTAAGAATGACAATAGGAGCTGACACATCAGCGCTGGGGGATGCTTTTCGCTTTTTGTTGCTAATGTGTTGGCCCCTATTGTCAGTCTCACCTTAGGCTAACCTTAGGTGGTCTCACCAAAACTTTTGGGGGCATAAATAAGTTCTTTGGCCAGGCTTTGATTGGGGGGCCAATTTTAGGTCATCAATAAGGACAAAAAGTTGGCCGTGGTTGATTTTGGGGAAGGAAAGTTTTAACTGTGGGTGATAGTTTTAACACTTGTCACGTCGTAAACTAAAAAAAGTAGGCCCACTCTGAGCAATGTGTTGTTCTTTGATGAATAAATTGATGTGAAACTGTTTTCAAAACAGGACATGTACACAAAAAAATTGAAATTTCTTTCTTGTCTTCTTTTTTTTTATTCGTATTCTGTTTCTTTTTTTTTTATATATACAAGTAAAAAATAAATAAATTAGGAAGAAGTATTATAATCTGTTTCTTTGTACTTCTTATGAATAAAATTCTTGTTTTTCTTGAAAAAAAAAAAAAAAAAAATTGTGGGTAGGAGTTTTAATACACGTGCCACACTGTAGACTTAAAAAGCGAGCCCACTCTCAAGAACGTGTCATTCTTTGACGGCAGCTTCCGTTTAAGAGAACATTAACTTAATTGCAGTCTGCAGACGATTTTCTCTCGTAGCATTGCTGACCCAATTAATAAATGGGCCGGGATCATGATGAGTGGTAACCCGTCCACAATCCAAATACGTAATATAATATTTTACAGTTAACTTTTCCCCTTTCCTGCATTCCCAATGGAAGGGAGTGCAAAAATATCAAATTTCAGGCTGATCCTTTGTTTATTATTCTTGTCCTAATACTTTTTATTTTTCCTTTTCCTTTTCGGTATGGGCCATTCGGACCCTCCATTTTTTTTTTTGACTGGCCACTTGGGCCTACATTACATCAACAGCCGACAGCTGTACAAGACATGGGACCCGGACTGAACTGGGGAGAACCAGAACAGGAATTCACAGTGCACTGCATATAAAGGGATTCGAGCCTGAATCTTCCCTACGGAAGATAGATGTCATAGCCACCTTAACACGGACGTTGGCACTCGAGCCCGCTTGACTCCTGCACCTATAGTGCACGACCCATGCCTAAGAAGTGGTTCCTTGGCCTTCCTGGAAGATTGATGCCTCCGGAAAGGATTGTATACGGAAATCTGCTTTTCCTGATGTATTAGGATGGCATTAGGGGGTGAACACATCAATGCTAAAAAGTGATAAGCACCCCCCAAAAAGTGAAAGTCACTTTTAGGTACTGATATTCAGCCCCCTGATGTCATCC
>JAOXJP010136558.1:0-13459 GCA_025762735.1 Platanus orientalis | reverse complement strand
CACACACACACACACACACACACACACACACACACACATATATATATATATATATATATATATATGCAGAGAGAGAGAGAGAGAGAGAGAAATTAAACTAGTAGAATTGAAACAAAATTAAAATTTTCTAATGGAGCTCTTTTCCAAAGCAACATGCTCTTGCTTCTTGTTCAAAACTCCAAAAGGTCTTTAAAAGCTTTGATAGAAATATCTCCTCTATTTTTTTAGTTTTCTAAACTTCTTTTGTTAATCTATGGGAATTTAAACTTGGTATCTACAAAGAAAATGAGTTTCTAATGGTTGGGAAATGGGATAGGGATGGAATAGTTATAGGCAAAAGGGTGGTGGTCTTGGGTTGATTTTGCAAAATTGATCAAAAGATACTATCGGTGTAACATTAAAGATACTTTGACAAATAAGAAATCCCTAAATTTGATCTAGCAACATTGCTGCAAAAAAGGGGTGAAAAAGAAAAAAAAATTAACTCAGCACATATTTGTCTTGTCACGAAACATAGCATTCAATTCCCTGTGACATAAACTGTATCTGAAGCCCAAAATTATATTTAAAAAGAGTCCAAAGGCAGTAGTGTCAAAAGATGCATAGAATATATATGTTGCTCACCCAAATCATCTAGAAGTGTTGGGTCAGCAAATCCTAACGTTCACATGTTGGAGTGATTTATAATCTATCTATGCTTCTATAAGAGTTTTAGTACGAGACAGTTGGAGTGAATCTGTTATGCTGTTACCATTTGAAGAGGAAAGTTGTAACGTGGAAGCTACTACTAACACTCTCCTTCACTTCCTCACGTAAATGAAGCAATTAGTTCAGGTTGGGGGAAGATTGAACCGGGTCAAGAATCGGTCCATGGAAGGTTTATCCTTGTTGCATTGGAAAATACTCAACCCTAACTGGCTAACCCAACCCAAATTGGGTAATTTATGCCTCAAGAATAGCAATCTTGAACCTGAAAAACATCAGGGGAGGTACTTGGGTTATTTAACAAATTACTCGGTTTGGTAAGTGATGTATAACATATGAGGAAGAAAATGTTCTGTGATGACAAAGTCTGTAGTGTTTATGGTGAATTATAAGCTAACATGTGTTGTGTTGGGGGGTTAAAAGTGTCCAAAAAAGTGTTCAGATTTAAAAGTAGGTGTCCAAAAAGAGACACCAAATTCAAAAAAACATGTTATGTGTCAATCAATGACACGCTTACAGAGGTCTGTGTCAACACAGACAATCGTTCTCTGTGGGTCAATGATGGTAGTTCCACTTCCAGCCCATTTAATAATTCGCGTGGCCCAAATATGAAAGATTTTACTGTTACCCTAGTGCCTTCCTGGGCTGGGATTAGGTACCGAAATTTGCTTTTCCTGATGTATTAGGATGACATCAGGGGGCTCAGTATCGGTACCTAAAAGTGACTTTCACTTTTTGGGGGGTGGTTATCACTTTTCAGCACTGATGTGCCACCCCCTAATGCCATCCTAATACATCAGGAAAAGCAGATTTCCGTATATAATCTTTTCCGTCAACTAAGGCATGCCACGTGTAAGGTTGACTGATCTAGAATGATCAGGTTATATTTTTTTTTTTATCTTTGGTCGTCCGAATGGAATAAACGATCAAGCTTGCTTAAAATTAGCCACGTGGATGACGTAAACTACAGACTTTGAAACATGGTACAAGCTTCTCCATGTGATAATCTCTCACTTATCTTGTTAAGGTATGACCGTTGACTCTTTAACAGCGGAATGGATGGACGAAGTTCGAGGACGACGTGTAGCGAACCTCATCCGCAAGAGGGGGCCCCACTGTGGATATTGTGACGTTTTTATCAATTTTTTATTAGAAAATCGCACTAAAAATTAGGTCAGAATGAATCTTGTGAGAACTGTGAAAACGGCATCATGGTACGAACACATCAGCGCAGAAAAGTGATAAGTGCCCCCCAAAAAATGCAAATCACTTTTTGGTACTGATGCGTCAGCCTCTCTGGTGCGGTTTGCACGGTTCTCACGAGATTCGTTCTCACATAATCCAAGCCCGAAAATCGAAGAGAAGACATGCCACGTAATTCATAAGGCACGTGCTCTGCACCATACCCGCTACGTCTCCTTCTTTACTCTGCACCAGTTCACTGTATAAGACCGCGTATCACGCTACCTTTGCATTTATTACACATCAAATTACTAAATCGCCCTCAGTCGTATTTTTCTTAGTTTGGCTTTCTCATGCCTCAACTTCAACTGGACTTATTAACTTGCTTGGGATTTTTACTAAACAACCCAATTGACCCATCCGAACCGCATGATATATATATATATATAAACCCTGACCTCCCCCTTGGAGACACTATTACCTTGGCATTTTCTGAACTGGTCCACTGGAGGATCATCTACAGTTTGAAATCCCTCTACAGTCTGAGCAAATCTATCACAGCTTCATATATGGGCGTGATTTGACTAAAGTTTGAAAATCAAATCTCAAGGGTTAAAAAATTACCAACATTTGTAGTTACGATAGAGATGGCAGCTCTAGATAAGGTTATAAACAGTGCAAATTCGAAACAGATTTTGATACATCCATATTTGTATGCATTTACTTAAATGAAGGTTAGATGCATGCGAATTCATATGTTTATGAATATTTAAAAATATGATCTGTATTCAACTTTGTTTATCTAAACAAATATGATCATGTACGAATTTATATATATTCTATTACTTTTTCTGATAAAAATTAAGGTTTTGAGTGGTGATATACATATACGAGGGAGAGAAGTGGAGAGAAATAGGATTGTTAATAACAACAATAAGAAGAGCATAGACTTGATTAGAACACCTTAGAGAAGAAGTTGGAGATTTCTATGTCATTAATTCAAACTGATATACCTAGATTTGGGTTGGCTAATATTCCAACTCAATTTAAACTTACTTGAGTTGGTTTAGGATTGAGCATTTTCCAACCCAACCTAGATCAAACCTACCTCATATTCCAACTTTTACAAGGTAAACATTGGCCAGCTATCCCAATCTAATTTAGAGTTGTCAATGGATCAGTTGAGTCAAGCTTTGCCTAGCTCAGCTCAAGTTTATGCTTAGGCTCAACTCATTAAAATTAAGGCAAGCTCACCTTAGTCTCAATTTGGTTTGCTAAACTTACGCTTATTACTTTGAGCTTGAATTTTAAATTTCATTAGCCCATGAGCCAAAAAAGTTCCGAGAGGTATAGCCTATAAAATGAGGTTCGTCACGACAACTAGGGGTGGCAATGTTTGACACGACCCACGAACCCGACACGACCCAACATGAAAATAAGCAGGTTAGGGTTGACTCTAAACATGTTTCGGGTCAAACAGGTCAATTCGCTCTGACACGATTAATAAATGGGTCAGGTTAAGGTTGAGCCAAATGGTCTTATACCCTTATCTTGACACAACACGAACCCGACTAACCCGACTCGCCAAGATAAATTACCACATAACCCACGATTCCGACACGACTCAACACAAAAATAAGCGGGTTAGGGTTGACCCTAAACGTATTTTGGGTCAAAACAAGTTGACCCGCTTTGACACAATTAATAAATCGGTCAGTTAGGGTTGAGCAAAATAGTCTTATACCCCTACCTCGACACGACACGAATCCGACCCGCCAACACAAATTGCCACCCCAAATGACAACAGGAACGAGTGATTTTAATGGGATTATGAAAGCATCAAAAAAGCCATTTGGATTTGGAATAATCAAGCCTTTAAAAGGACAAGCCTAGTGCAGCTTAGCTCAGGCTCACTTAGCTAAATGAGCTCAATTGGAGGTTCAAGCTCATCTCTCCGAGCCCCAAACTTGGTTGCAAGTTCAATGAACATGATGACAAGACAGACCCCAAATTGACCCAAACTAGCTCGGCTGGCTCATCGACATGCCTTGTCTAATTCTAGGTTAAATCGGTGGACACTTTCCAACCCAATTGATTTTGAGCCAAACTAACTCGACCCATTACCATCTATAATTATTGATGATAACAACAGCCCATAACCATTATATCATAGTGCATTACCCATGTGTAGATGACCAGGAACCATACATCAAAAGGTTCCAATGTAATCAGATTGGGTCCAAACATTGTAATTACACCCATAATGCATAAAAATCCAGGCCATTTTCGGTGATATTTTGACGTATTTACTGAGAAAAACGTGCATAAGATGTATAACATGTTTTTAAACTCCCGTTAACAAAACAAAACAAAATATGGGATACCTGTCGACACCGAACGATAGGTATCCTCCTGCGGATTTAACCACCCGGCGACACATATCCGGTTTGTTTTTGGTAAATCGCTTCCCCTTTTTGTCCTCCTTTTCCTTCAAGTACGTGTCAGTGTGTGGTTAAACTCAGCAGGAAATTCCTGCTAATTCCCAGCAGACGATCTTTCCCTAAACTAGAATATGGGATAGGGATATCATGGTCATTCAATACCACCCTATACGTGAGTGATAAAAAAATAATAATAATAACGATAGAATCTTCCCAATACGCGCCTATCAAATAGAGATACGATTAATCCGGCTACGATGGAGTTACAAATTTTACGCCTTTCCTTGGTCCCAACGGTTCCGCGACCGCCCACGGCTCATCGTCTCAGCAATCCCACCCAACCCTCCTAGTTCCCAACCCCCTAAATACCCTCTCTCCACTCATCCTTGCTCTCACTCATACATCTCTCTCTGAGAAGTGTCAATTTGTAAATGTTTGCATCAGGTGAGAAAATGCTTCAGTGCCCACCAAGGCCCATGGCGATGGATACAAGATGGAAGACCCGGGTGGAGATAGCGCCAAACTGCCCTCGCTGCGCCTCTTCTAACACCAAATTCTGTTACTACAACAACTATAGCCTATCGCAACCTCGATACTTCTGTAAGGACTGTAGAAGGTATTGGACCAAAGGTGGTTCTCTGCGAAACGTACCCGTTGGAGGTGGCTGTCGGAAAAACCGCCGATCTAAGTCGGTGAGGCTTCCGACCACCGAACGAGTCACTAGTTCTTATCTTTCCCGGGATGACCCACTTGGGAATTCAAGTTCTTCGATTGGATACTCGACAGTTCCAGTGACAGCTACCGACGTTTCGAACATCGATCTTGCTGTTGTTTTCGCTAAGTTCTTGAATGAGAACTCGTGCCTCGATTCTGAGCCTGTTGTCCCACCTGAGTTGGCGAGTGAGGTCAATGCATCTTTCAATTTAATCCCGAATCATGAATCGCCGGCCGTTCGATTCCCGGAAGAACAGAACATGATCGAATGCCAGAGGTTGTTGGAATTAGCCCCGGATGCCCAGTTGATTGGAGGGTCTTCCCATGTCTTTCCAGGGGAATTTGGATTGATGAACAAGCAGCACGACCAAGATAGAGTTCCACAATTCACAGGCTCCTACCCAAACGACTACGGCTTTCAACCCATATTCAGTGATGAAATAGTTGAAGCTGCTCTATGGTCGGACGCTCCGGCCATTCCGAATTTTGCATGGCAAGCGTCGCAGCTACACGGGCTTGAATCGGTGCCGTCGGTGGCGGATGATCATTTCACGTTGCACTCGAATCCACTAAACGATAATTGGAGCTCTTTCGATCTGTCAAGTTATGGAGATCTATCAAGGTCTTGAAAAATTTTAACTTTTTTTTTTTTTTTTTTCCCCTTAGGATTATTCTTCTTTTAAAGTTTCTTTAGTTTGAATGAAGAAAAAAGAAAAGGAAATTCTGCTTGGGAGTTGGAATTTCTTGGGAAGTGAACATGACGAAACTGATCATGTATTCATGGTTATTCCCCTCGTTGAGGAGATTTCAGTGGCTTTGTCTCTGTTTTGGTCAAAACTCAAAAGTCTTCTCTTCTACTTCTACTGTTGTTTTACGTTGCAAAAGCTAGTGCTAATATCGAAATTTTATGCCGGAGAACATGATGGGTGCGTAGGATTAGATACTGCGCATATTATGTGCATGTTAGAGGTCTCCTGAGCACGTTACGGAGGGCGACTAGTTAGATAGTGAAATAGACAATGGTGGGACCGAAAGCCAGTCGTGCGAATCATGGCGAGATTGAGGGTTGCAATGCTTTGGTAACGAGGCCGGGGAAGGTTGCCATATGTGGTCCCCATTTTATGTCGCTATAGAAAGAAAACCGTTTAGGATAGACATTATTTCGGGTTGGATCGGATCGGATCGGGTTGAGATTCTCTAAAATCATTTACGAAAACAAAAAATTTAAAGCATCCGCCCAAATTTGATTAATATTTTAAATTTTTGGATGTGTCACGCTGTAGACAATCACTGTACACTAATGTATTTTAACCTTTGTAGAGGATCCTGAGTGGGTCAGAAGAGTGATGAAATGGTCTGGCAGCTCTATGAAAGGACACATGTCCAAAACACTCTCTAGAGCTGTTCTAAGGCATAATTCGTGCTTAGGATGCTTTATCATGGTACAAAAACAGTTACGCCACAATATAGTATGATGATGTCTGGATCTTACCGACCCGAACATCTTCAGATGAACATATGGTGGCTCCGGAGCATATGGACCTGCAAGAGGGAAAACAAGAGAAACGTTGGTCACATGCCGATTGAGAATTTTCTGATGATCAAGTCAGTCAGGGATCAAGCATGAGAGGAGCGATTTCTTGAAGAACTTGTTCTTACCTTCTTCCAAGTATGCATCAAATCAAGTCAGTCAAGGATCAAGTACGGGAGGAGTGATTTCTCGAAGAACTTGTTCTTACCTTCTTCCAAGTATGCATCTAGTTTTATAGTGTTTTTCGCTCATGGTACTCTAGATCTCCAATTCCAAGTTTCTTGCTCCGGTGATATCCGAGGGAAATTCCCACTGTCTGATCTAGTCGGGATCCTTGTCCTACGGTTACATCTTTATTCTAGGGGGCACGTCCAATGTCTAAAGCTACTTTCGAGGTTCGGTGTTTATGTTTCAGGTATTCCCAAATTGTCTTTGCATTTAGCTCGTATGGGGCGGTTTATGGCCTTGGACATATTCCGAAGCCAAGTTCTCTCTAGATGCCCGGACGTCATGTCTTTGGTTGGATCCGGTCGAAAAAAGGCGGGTCGACTTTGGGTTTTACACCTATCACAGTACAACTTGTTTACTGTATTTTCATTAATAGCGAGAAGAATCTAATGAAAAAATAAAAGAGGGTACACCTCCATAAATCCCTTTATCCTCACCTCCCTTTCATCATTTCTCTAGGTCTCACTCTTCTCCAACCCATCCAAATGCGTTTTTTGTACTAAAAACTTATGTTCGATATGATGTTGCAAACGTGTTCTGAGCGTTATAGCAAAGACAGACAATAACAACACATGCTGAGCATGCCTCGCTCGCATAGCACGATTTGAGACGTATCTTAAGTTCGTTTATTTTCGACTTGGATGGATGATGTCAACGTTCAACAAGGGCTGAACAAGGCAAACCAGCTCAAAGAATGGGGGAGTTGGCGGGTCGGGTCAAGTAATTGAATCTCTCAACCAACTCGTGTACACCGTCGGATTCGAAATTCAACAGTGCAGATCTCGTCATCCTATATGGTATGTGGGGCTACACTCATCTACCCAGGGTGGAGACGTGTTGAGCAGGAATGCTAACGGCCTCGTGAAAACCGTTTCAAAGAATTAATGGATTTTAGGGAAGAGTCCATATCCATGAGATACTGGATTTGGACGGAGTTATATGGCTCCATCTAAATGACACCAACCCATCACATGGCCTTTGCGGTATGAGCACGTATTCAAACATGCCATGCTTACGCATTTGATATGGATGCTTCAAAGGACTGAGATGGGCGGTTGGAATCGAACATTAATAGTAATAAGTGTGATTATTGAGCTGCGAGTGTGGAATGCTAAGAGTTGGGCCCATTGATTTGGATGGTTTAGCTGTTTGGGCCTAAAAGGTGGTCCATTAGTGGGTTAAATTAATTGGGCTTTTATAAACTATAATTGACCCACACTCTTAATTAAGAATGAGATTTCACAAAGATAGAGGGAAAATTCCTTACTCCTAACCCTCATAGGGTTTAATGGTGGTCCACCCTGTCTGCGTGCTTAGTTATGTGGTCTTCAGCCGCCCACGGCGTCGCTACTGGCTATACCCAACGCAGAGGCAGGTTTTTTTATTTTTTGGGTGCATACCCGTTTATCAATTCTTGTGATTTTATAAAATTAGGTCGAGCTCCCATAATTATCCATGTGCCTTCTATTTAAGGATTGAGACCCACCATTGAATAGGCTCCGCCAAAGAAGCATCAGCAGAAAATACGAAAGACCTAACTAGTTGCAAATAGACTGGATTTTTATCTGGATCTAATCTGTATTTAGTCCATTTAGAGTGAATATGGATTCACTCCGATTAAATATTCACTCTGTTTAAGAATATATCAAATTATAATCAAACCAATCCGTGCTGGCAAATATCCAAATCCGTTTTGTATGTTAGATAAGTGTCTAGAATTCAACCCGAGATATAACCCGGTTGAAAACCCGGTGAAAAACCCGATATAACCCATTTTATGGGCGAAGGCAACCCAAACTCTTGACTTGATTTGGGGTCTGATCCAACCCTACAGAGAATAGGGTTTTGGGGGTTTATATTTAGGGTTTTGTGTCATCACACTGTTCATTGTAATCTCTGTTTTATACATAGTGAAATCTCTCTCACCGTTTTTGCCCATGGACGTAGGCTTTAAGCCAAACCATGTAAATCATCTTATTCTTCCTGTGATTTTTGTTTTCACTATTTTCTTTCTTCTATTTTGTTGCATATGAACGAACTCCAAATCTAGGCTTCCGCACAACAAATTAGTATCAGAGCCCTAAATTGATCGATTGAGGTTTTTTTTCGACATGATAGAAAGGTATAAAGTAGAGAAATTCAACTGACATGACAACTTTAGTATATAGCATGTAAAAATGTGTGCACTATCGGTTCAATGGGGATATCCAAAGCTTTGGTGGGAAAAGAAAAGCTTCCTACAATGATGTTAGAAGACAACATAAATGAATTCAATATCAAGGCACTCAACATGATTTAATTGTGTTTGGCGGATGAGGTGTTGAGAGATCTTGTAGATGAAGTTTCTGTAGCTAGGTTATGACTCAAGTTGAAGAGCCTATACATGTTCAAGTCTCTCATGGATAGGTTATATTTGAAACAATGTCTCTATACATTAAAGATGACAGAATGTCTCTGAAAGTCCACCTTGACAAATTCAATAAAATCATTATGAATTTAAAAAATATTGATATTAAGGTTAATGATGAAGATCAAGCTAATATTGTTTTGTACTTTTTATCTGCATCATATGAATAGTTCGTTACTACCTTACTTTATGGAAAGGATACCATTTCTATGGAGGATGTTAAGGCATCCTTAGACTTTAGAAAGTTGAAAAAGGTATCTAGATAAGAGGATGAGGGTCAAGTTAAAGGTCTATTTGCAAGAGGAAGAACAAAGAAAAAAAAGGTTTAAAGAATGATAAAGGTCAATCTAGATTAAAGTCTAGATCAAAAAAGGGAAAGTGTTATTATTGTCACAAGTCAAGGCACTTTAGGTGAGATTGTCCAAAAATCAAAGAGAAAAAGGAAAAGAAAGTTGTCGGTATCACAAAATAAAATTCTAATGGTTTTAAAAATGTCTTGTTAGCGATTCATTGTAATGTATGTACAGATGAAAAGTGGATTCTTGACTCTAGTTGCTCTTATCACATGTACCTAAATTGATATTAGTTTACAACCTATAAGGCGGTGAACAGTGGTCCAATTTTATTAGAAAACAATATGTCTTGCAAAACTGTAGAAATTGGAACAGTAGCTTTTTCACATACCGTGAAAGGCTACTGTTCTTATGCATTATCTATGGCAAAAACTGTTAAGTGTCAGAAGCCTTTTACATACCGTGAAGTTGTCACAAGTAGTGAGTCTACATAATGGGTTGTTGCTATGAATGAGAAGATTGAGTCTTTCCATAAGAATTAAACTTGGGAGCTAGTGAAATCACCTATGAAAAAGAGGATTGTTTGTTGCAAATGGGTTTACAAAAAGAAAAAAGGAACTTCAGATGTATGTTGAAGATGTAAAGTATAAGACATGCTTCATTGCAAAGGACTGTGGTCAAAAGAGGGTGTGGACTTCAATGAAGTATTATCACCAATTGTGAAGCATAATTCTATATACATGTTTCTTGTCATGGTAGTTATACTTGACTTAGAGCTAGAGCAACTTGATGTTAAGACGGTGCTTCTGCATAGTGAGCTTGAGGAGCAGATTTACATGCATCAGTCAGATGGGTTCATCATCTTAGGTAAGGAATACTATATTTTCTTGTTGAAAAAGTCTTTGTATGGCCTAAATAGGCTTCTAAATAGTGGTATAAATGATTTGATACTTTCATGCTTGCACATTACTTTTTTAGAAGTCAATATGATAACTATGTTTACTTTAAATAGTTTCCAGATGGTTCTTTGTGTACTTATTAATATATGTTGATAACATGTTTCTTACTACCAAGAACATGCGTAAAATCAATAGGTTGAAGACTCAACTTAGTAATGAATTTGAGATGAAAGATTTGGGAGCAGCAAAAAAGATTTTGGGCATGGAGATTCGTAGAGATAAAAAAGTAGGAAAGTTTTGTCTGTCACAAAAAAGAGTTATTTTTTTAAGGTCCTTGAGAGCTTTTATATGCAAGATTCTAAACCTATGGGCACTACATTGACTCACTTTAAACTTTCAGCAAACTTGTCACCATAGATCTAGAAAGAAAAGTACATGTCTCCAGTTCCGCATGCTAGTGTAGTAGAGAGTCTCATGTATAATATGTTTTGCATTTGTTTTGATATTTTACATATTGTTAGTGTTGTGAGTAGATACGTGGAACATCTAGAGAAGGCATATCGGTAGATAGTGAAATGGATATTTCGCTATTTAAAGGGTACTGAAGATGTTGGTTTGAAGTTTGATAAAACAAGTGGACTAGATGGTTGTGCAGTTGGATTTGTGGATTTTAATTATGCAGGTGATCATGACAAGAGATCTCTGATAGGTTATTTCTTCACTCTTACGAGTTGCACAATGAGTTGGAAAGCAACATTACAGGCTACCATTGCTTTGTCTACTACTGAGGCTGAATATATGGTTGTGACTGAAATAGTGAAGGAGGCTATTTGGTTAAGAGGCTTGCTTGACGAGCTGGGTCATCTGAAATAAGTTTGAATGTTTTGCATTGTGATAGTTAAAGTGTTATACATCTTACTAAAATGCAGATGTATCATGAGAAAACCAAATACATTGATATCAGATATCATTTCATTTGTGATATTATCTTGCAAGGTTAGATTGTTGGTAAGAAGATTGGCACGGAAGATAATCTAGTAAACATGATGACCAAGTCACTTTCGATTTTCAAGTTCAAGCATTGCTTGGACTTGATTGAAGTTTACAATATTTGAGAGTTACCTTTTGAGGTTGCATGGAGAAGATGGGAGTAGAGTTTCTATACTATGGACCTTGGTAGAATTCAAGCAGAGGTGGATTTGTTGGGTAAATGTCTAGAATTCAACCTGAGATGTAAACTTGATGATGATTCGTTGAAAAACCCGATATGACCTATATCCTTAACCTGATTTGGGGTCTGATCCAATCGAAAAATAATAGGGTTTTGGGGATTTATATTTAGGATTTCTTGGGTTTCATGTTGTTGTACCATTCATTGTAATCTCCGTTTCGTTCATAGTGAAATCTCTCTTGCCGTTTTCGCCCATGGACGTAGGGATTTAAGCCGAACCACGTAAATGTCTTGTTCTTTGTGTGATTGTTGTTTTCATCATTGTTTTCTTTCTTTTATTTTGTTGCATACGAACTCTAAATCTGGGCTTTCACACACACACACACATATATATGTAGACAACCTTTAATCAAGTTGTTCACATATCTTTTTAGTCTCCCTTCTTTCTAATAAGTATGCTCCTACATACCATATGTAGCGGCTTCTAGGCACCTTATCTACATAAACAAGGGTGCACCATTTGTTGCTTTCAAGCCCCAACTTTAACATTTGTTGAGTGGATGCTGATGAACTTTACCAATATTGAACTCCAAAGAAATGATCCTTCACTAGGCATCAAGGGTAGAAAACAATTAGGAAGCTTGAGAAAGAGGAGGTATTTTTGGATAAATATCATGACTAATCTTTCAAATATTTAAAAATACATTTTAAAAAAATCTTTCAAATATTTTAACAGACATGGATATTTGACTAGTCTTAATGAACCAAATTATAAATCTAGGTAGATCCACTCTATATTCGGTCCATTTACAGCCCCAAGGGCCAAGACAAAGCCTAGAGAAGAATAGTCTGCAAACGCTAATCATGTGAATCAAAACAACATATGTTAAGAACAATAACAGTCAAATACATCAAAATTAAGGCTACTTGCCACCACCTAGGGGAAGGGAGTAAGTGATCGACTTGGACCAACTACTACCATACTTTGCTAAGAGATGGATTGAATTGTTGAGGTTTTTCCTTATATGAGATGTCATCCCCAAAACTGTCAAAAAGGAGTTAAAATTCATTACACATTGTCTAATAGGACATGGACATTCATTTTGTTGCAAAAAAAAAAAAAAAATGATAATCTCTAAATAGTCTCCACAGTCAAGTTTCTAACATTAGTAACTATGTATTTTTTTCCCTCCCATGAGATCAGATTCAATCTAATCCAAACCAGACAAGAAAAAAAAAACATTATTTACCGATGGTTAATGGATAAGGGTTCTTTATAACCTCCTTTGATTTTAAATATCATTGGCACTACGGTTGCACATCTCTCTCTCTCTCTCTCTCTCTCTCTCTCTCTCTCTCTCTCTCTCTCTCTCTCTCTCTCTCTCTCAATCTCTCTCTTGGCCCCATGTGTTCAAGGAAAACCATTCTCTAGTCCCCATGTGTTTAGGGAAAACCATCTCTCTCTCTCTCTCTCTCTCTCAGATTTCTCTATGTTACAATCTTTCAAATTCTCTCCCCCCTCACTCCATGAGTCTCTCATGTTAAACAATTTTTGTAAAATTTGTTATCTTTCTATTTTACATGAAATCCTTCTCATATAAATTCAATATCAATAGACAACAAATAACTAAAGTAAATCATGATGGTAATTGAGCAAATATTAAATTGAAATTAGAATTCTAAACACATCTAGAATTACCGTCATATCGAATACAAAATAACAATGTTCTCATATTTTTCCGAACTCAAAAATCAAGCATAGAATATATTTGAATCTGCAAAGACCTACAAACATAAAACAAAAGAAATATTAGGAAGAACTAATCTATTGGTGTCTCTCATGGTAATCTGCTGCCCTTAAAGTGGATTCGTCGAGCTCTCTCTGTGC
>JAOXJP010136547.1:0-13459 GCA_025762735.1 Platanus orientalis | reverse complement strand
GGCTTACCTCCGCTTGGCCCAAGGCCCAAACTTTTCCATATATATATATATATATATATATATATATATATATATGTATTATATATAATATATTAAGTATTTTAAAATTATCAATATTACATATCTTAGTTGATAAAAATGGGTTCTTACAATAGATATTGGGTTTAAGTCCTAGTGAAATCAATGATTTTTTTTATAATAAACAATCCTTAGAATTTAAATATGTAGTTTTCTATGCTTTTTAAAACTAGTCAAATTTTGTAGTTTAATTAGTTAAAACATTAGTTATTACTTGATAGGTATAGAGTTCAAACCTACATCTCAACATTAAATTTTTTAAAAATTCATGGGCCAACCCAAGGCTTGATTAATTAATTAGGGCGGGGCCCGGGCATAAATTTATTAAAAATTTATGGGCCCAAGCCTCGGCCCAAGCCAGAACTATAATTATAGGTTGGGCTTGGGCCTACCATGGCATAACTTGAGCCCTGCCCATGCCCACCTTTACTTGCATACCTTCCTAACACATAATAGGGATGTCTTCACTTGGACACATGAAGATATGCCCAGGATCAATCTTGAGATTATGGACACATGAAGATATGCCTAGGATCAATCGTGAGATTATGGTTCACAGGTTGAACATCAACCTGGTAGTTAAACCCATCCGCCAGAAGAAGAGAAACTTCATAATGGATAAGAATTAAGCCATTGCCGAAGAAGTTGACAAACTCTTGTAGGCTTAGTTCATTCGAGAGGTACACTATCCCAAATGGTTGTCGAATGTGGTCCTGGTAAAAAAGGCAAACGAAAAGTGGAGGATGTGCGTGGACTTCATGGACTTTAACAAATCTTACCTAATGGATAGCGTCTCTTTGCCTAGAATAGATGATTTGGTCAACTTTACCTTTGGGCACGGACTCCTCAGCTTCACGGATGCCTTCATGTGATATAATTAGATTATAATGCACAAGGTTTACCAGGATAAAATGGAATTCATCACCGACCAAGGACTGTATTGCTATAGGGTCATGTTGTTCGTGCTCAAGAACGCATATGCTGCATATCAAAGACTAGTAAACTCCATGTTTAAAGAACATATTGGGAAAAACATGGAAGTCTATGTTGATGATATGCTCATAAGAGTAGCATTTGGTAGACCTAAAAGAAACCTTCGGGATTATTAGGAAATACCAAATGAAGTTGAGCCCTGCCAAATGCACCTTCAAGGTGGCGGTTGGAAATTTTTTAGGGTAAATGGTATTTTAGCGAGGAATAGAATCTAATTCCAAGAAGATCAAAGAAATATTGAACATGTAAAAGCCCCGAACCATAAAGGATGTACAATGCCTTGTCGGTTGCTTAGCCATCCTCAATAGGTTTGTCTCCAGGGCTATCGATTGCTACCTCTCCTTTACCCAACTACTCATGAAGGCTTTTAGGTGGATCGAGGAAGACAAGAAAGCATTTCAAAGCCTTAAAGAACATCTCGGTTGCCACTACCCAGTTGTATCAAGCCTAGGGAACTTCTATATGTCTGCCTGGTGGTATCACTAACCATAATAAGCTTGTTCTTGATCAGATAAGAATGAGGTGTCTAAAAGCCAATTTACTATACTAGTTGAGCACTACGCAAGGCCAAGGAGAATTTTTCCCAGGTAGAAAAGGTGGCATTTTCCCTGATAACCATCTCTAGAAGGCTACACCCATACTTCCAATCCCATCCCATCCTCGTCCTAATCTATCAACCACTCAGGGTAATCTTGCAAAAATTAGATGCCTCGGGGCATCTAGTCCAGTGGTCATTTAAATTGGGTGAATTTGACATCAAATATAGGCTGAGAGGTGTTGTAAAAGAACAAGAATGGTAGACTTCATGGCCTAACTCAGCCCTTCATGGGATGTAGGTAGGGTAGATGCTAAAGAACTTGCTTGGGAAAATAGTTAGTCTCTCACAGTGGATGGGTTGTCCACCAACCAAGCTAGTGGAGTTGGACTAATCCTATTAACACCTAAGGGAGTGGAGTTGGATTATGCCATATGGTTTGTCTTCAAAGCCACCAATAATGAAGTCAAGTATGAAGCTCTTATAGCCAGACTGAAAATCTCCTGAGAACTAGGATCTGAGAAGATCACTATAAACAGTGGCTCTCAACTGTTCGTTAAGCAGTTCTTAGGTGAATATGAGGCCAAAGAGGTTCGAATGAAAGAATATTTGAAGATGGTCACAAGGATAGTCAGAAATCTCAAAGGATTTGTGATCAAGCGCATCCCTAAAGACCAGAATGATAAAGCTGACAGGTTGGCGCGGTTGGCCTCAGCACCAGAAGATGGCATGAGGGGTAACATATTGATAGAACACCTCGCCAATTCGAGCATCCAAAGATCGAATCCAGTAGGAGTCAATCTAATCGAGAATAAGTCAACTTGGGAAACCACCATAATTGAGTTCCTCAAAGAGAGTAAGCTTTCAAAAGACCAAAATGAGGCCAAAAATTGAAAACTCTAAGTTGGTCAGTACATATTTATGGGAAATGTACTATAAAAGAGAAACCCTACCCTACCTGAGGTGCTAGTCACATCCCAAAGTAGAATATATCATAAGGGAGATCCATGAGGGAATATCTGACAATCATTTAGGAAATTGGGCCCTTGTACACAAGCTCTTTTGAGCTAGCTACTTTTAGCCGATGGTGTAAAGAGATGCCTAGGATTACATCCAAAAGTGTGATAAGTGCCAAAGTTTTTCCAACATACCTCAGCAATCCCTGAAAGAGCTCGTGCCTATGGCTGACCCCTAGCTATTCTCACTATGGGGAATTGATATAGTAGTATTTTGATGGTTCCAAGACTAAGCAAAGATCTGGTTCAAGAGTGGTCATCCGGTCCCCAACAAGGATAATCATGAAATTTAACTTTAAACTCAAGGGTGACTTTACCAATTACTAAGCTGAATATGAAACCCTCATTCATGGGTTCAAGATTTTGAAAAACTTAGGACAAGGTCTACGGAGATTCGCAGTTGGTAATAAACCAAACTAAGGGAGATTACAAATGTATCAGCCTAACTCTGATACTTTATCGGGACAAGGTTAAGAATCTTTTAAAGATGTTCGATGAGGCCACTATGAAATATGTACCTTGAGGTCTAAACTAAAGAGCAAACTTGATGGCATAAATAACCTCAGGATACAGAATGGGTTCTTCCACTACTCAGGACGTATATTATAATAATTGTTTAAATTTTAGTGGAGAAGCTTTTGTATTAGATGATGTTTATTAGGTCAACATCCTCCCTTTGGACATTGAAGGGGAAAAAAGAAGTGATTGGAGAGAACCAATTATTCAATATCTAAGAAATCCAAGTAAAGAGATGAACAACTCCTTGAGCAACTCCTAGAGCTCTTCAAATGAGGAGCTAATGGTTTTTACTAAGGTGCCTATAGTCTGATGAAGCTAAGTTCATAATGGTAGAAATCCATGAAGGAAACTATGGTGCTCATCAACTAGACATAAAAATGAGATGGTTGATTCACCGATATGGCTACTTTTGGCCAACCTTCTTATGAGATTGTATCCACTCTACCCAAGGCTGTGAAACTTGCCAAAGACATGGACCAATACCTCAAGCACTAACTATCAACCTACACTCTATTGTGGAGCCTTGACCATTTAGATGATGGGCGATTGACATGATAGGTAAGGTTAGGCCTATGTTGACCAAAAGAAATTGCTTCATTTTGGTCGCTACGAACTGCTTTTATGAAATGGATTGAATGTAGACCATAGCGGGATGTCACAAAGGGATGTAATTCGTTTCATAAAAGAAATGATAATTCATTGATATGGAATCCCTCAATCCATTATAGTTGATCAATGGTTAATATTCAATGGAACTTAAATGTAGGAGTTTGCTCAAGATTATTGATTTAAAATCCTAAACTCAACTCCTTATTATGCCCAAGAAAATGGGCAGACTGAGTAAAACAACAAAATTATTAAAAATAACTTATGAAAAATTATCCATAGCAATGCCTCTGATTGGGATGAACTGTTGTCTGATGTAGTATGGGCATATTGAACATCAAAAAGGTTAAGCACTAGGACCATGCCGTATCCATTGGTATATGGACATGATGTAGTTCTACCCTTACAAATCATGACATAATCATTAATGGTGACCAGACAAAATAACCTTAGTTATATCGAATATAAAGAGGCTATGATGTCTGAGATAGATGACCTCAATGAAGCAAGGGTCGAAGCTCTCAATTCAATCATGTTGTAGAAACAAAGTGTAGCTAAGGCATACAATAGAATGGTAAAGGCTAAGTCATTCAATGAAGGAGAATTGGTGTGGAAGGTTATTTTACCTCTAGGAACCAAGGACCCTCCATTAGAAAAATGGTCACTTACTTGGGAAGGACCATACTTAGTAAGCGAAGTATTAGATGGGAATGTGTATAGGTTAATGCAAGTCGAGGGGCAATATCATATACAAAGTATAAATAGAAAATACTTGAAGAAATATAAACTAACAGTGTGGGAACATAAGTTGATTAACAAGAAATATTGACAATTTTTTGTCGATAATAGACCATTACAAAAGTAATTCAAATAATGATCCTAAGGTGCCTAAGAGAATATAGAGGATAACATTGACCACCAAATGTTGATGACTTGGTCCTAGTCCTTGAGATTAGCCTCGCACTTCATTAGGTCCTCCAATCATGGTAACACCTTGGAATGAGAAGAATCATGCTCAATCACCTTCTCGAGTGCTTCTACTAAGGCCATTAACTTCTATTTCAAACTCCTTAAATGAGCCTCGACTCTCTCGATCTCGGCAACTTGGGCATTGATGCTCTCCACCAATGAGTTCACATGCTTGACAACAGATGATTGCTGTGAAACAAGAGCATCAATTTGAGCCCTTAGCTCTTGCTCTCAAGCTTCCTTATCCCATCTCAGTTTAAGTTGCCTGCTGGCTTTATAATGAGAGGATAGGGTCAAGTGAAGACTAGCCTGTTGGTCCACCAATAAGTAACCAGGGTGTTAAAGCAACATATTCCCAAAGTCAAGGAAAAATGAGCTGATAGCCAAGTCAAGCAATACAGCCAAAGGCCCAGCTATGAGACAAGATCAAAGTGTTGTTAGGGCTTGATGCAGTTACTTAGATGGAGGAGCCATCGTTGATGTCGATGGTGTGGAATTCGTACTCCTAACCATAGTCAAAGTGAACAGCCTGGCCCGAGAAAGTAATTGAGATAAGTGACCTAAAACTTCTACAGAAGCTGAACTTCCTGAGAGGGAGGCAACATCGACTTAGGAGAAGGAATGTCGATTTAGGTTTGAGGAGCCTCGAGTACAGGTCTTGATTGAGATTGATCAATACTGGTGTTATTGGCAACTCTCATTGGCACAACAACCTCAATAGCCACATAAGACTGATCAACATGAAAAAAAGCTCATCTAGCTTGGTATCAATGTCCATGGCCCCCACCGATAAACCTTTAAAAGGAGGCATGCTAGCATCACTGCCTTGATTGTCTACATTTTTCTCGAGGCCCTCTTCTTCTAGAAAATTTTATTCATTTTCATTTTTCTTCTTTTCTGCTTCCTCTAGCTTTTTTCTTTCTTCTTCTTTTCTTTTCTCCTCTTCCTCTTCTCTTTTCTTTCTTTCTTCAATTTCCTTCTTTTCTTCTTCCTTTTTCTTTCTTTCTTCATTTTTCTTTCTTCTTTTTCCTTCTTCTTTAATTTTTTTCTTCCTTCTTTTTTCTTTCTCTCTTCTTATTCCTTTTTTTCCCTTTCTTCCTCTTTTATTTTTTCCTCCTTTTCAAATTTCTTTTGTTCTTTCTTCTTTTCCTTAGCAATTCTCCTCTCCTCTTCCCTCTTATTCTTCTCTTCTTCATTATACTTTACTTGCTCTTCTCATTCTCGAGCCAACTGTTCTTTGAGGGATTTGGCATTCTTTTCCCTCTCAAAGCATTCTAGCTCATTTTCTTCCTTTGACTTCTTTTTCTTGATCATAGTGTCTAACTTGAGCTTTTTCTTTTTTCAGAATTTGTTGTTGCTCCTCAAGCTCTTGCTGTAACCGATCTTCCTTAGAGGTGCTAACTTCTTTTCATTTCTTCCCCACTAGGTCAGCCCCCTCGTCGACAACCTCTTCATCGTTATTGGGCTTGGCTTTGATGGCTTGAATCATGGCACACTATTGATCATCCATGTCCCTTATTGACAAGCCCTTTAGTGAGCTCGAGTGTATCTCTTCTTAGTGCTTTGACTTTCTTGAACCCACAACTGGTTACTTATTTGTGTGAGGGAGAGCTAAAATGAGTGGTACTGTATGAAGAGGAGCAACTGAAATAACAAAAAGTGTCAATCGATAAGAAATAAACAAAGTTGAGAGGAAAAAAAAGAGATATAAGAGGTTTACCTACCATTGGGGAAGCTTTATATGAGGACACAGTCAACTATTGATTTGTCTCATCGAATCCCGAGCAGACCCCAGAAAGGTAGACCACCAAGTGTCAAATGCAATTGTCAACTGAGAGGTACCACAAAAAGGTAGAATATAGAGCATCAACAAGGCCTTTGCTTTCTCCTCCATCTTCTTGAGGAATATTTGCTTCAAATTGGGAGGTTAAGTCTCCCAAGGAGAATTTAAAGTAAAAATTAGCAGAACTGAGATGAATTAAACAAGCCTAAACTAACGAGCACATATGTTAGGGAAATAAGCCTCAACATGCTCGAGCATGTGGAAGACAGGGAGATCCCTGTAAACGAAACAAGCTGCCAAAGTCTTCAGGGCCCAAAGCCTAAATTGTTTGGGTATTGGTTGGTAAGCAGGGTACTCAACAAAACCAAACTACCTAACTTGGAAAGACAAGAAATGGATATCAGAATGAACTCGATGTACATCGAGAATGACATCGATGCAACGAGCAAAGTTAGGGGAAGAAGCTCAAGATATCTGGCTTCTAGCTAGCATTAGGCATAACAAAATGGGACACGAGTCTGATTGTTTAATGAAACAGGAGTCAAGATTAGAAAATAAGCATATATCCACAATTGGAGGAGCCAGAGTAGCCCATTAGGAGGAACCAGAGAACCTCTCTCGAGTTATGGAAAAGAGAGATCGATAGATGATAGAGAACATGAATGGGCGTAGAGCCAATCGACGGCCCGATGCTAAGACTACAACTATTGAGGCAAACCCTAGAGTGATCCACTTCAAAGAAGAGTATACTACAAATTTATAGAGTCAATAGACATAGAAAACACATTCCTTATGGAATGATATATCACTACCGGATACGCCCATCTCATGAGAGATGAAAGAGGTGTAGGAAAGACAAGAAGCATCGTTAGTGCACTGGAAAGAATATTGAGAATGACCGGTAAAAGAAGGAAGAATGACTTCACCATCAATTAGGACATTGAGAAAGTGGTAAACATTGGCCAAGGTAACCAACATTGAGCCCTTAGGAAGAAGGAAACAATTGGAGATAGGGGACTAGAAAACAAGAAAGGCAGAAAGAAGAGATTGGTTTAAGGGAGTATCAAACTTAGAGGAGAGGATGGCTCCAACAATGTCGAGTTTTGTCCATTGGTCTGCTCTCTTGTCATGCTTATGAACCACCCAATTAGTCTAGGTGTGATTAGTTTTGTACCAGGAGCTTAGATCAAGTTTTTTCTCCAATTTGCCTTATTCGATGCTCTCATCATAAAACAACAGAGCTTCATGTAGATTGACATGAAAGTAATGAGACATTTCTTGAGGAGTTTCTTTGAGGAATACTAGACCAAGACCATAGCTAGGAACTACATCATTTTAGGAGGAGACCTCAGACTCTACGGGGATGAGAATGAATATCGACATTAAACTGTCAACCACACCCAAAACGCACAACTTCTTAGCCCCCAGCACAACGGTGTCGGATTCTACTATTGGGTTTGCTCTTCCCCTTTTTGTTGAGTAGAAATAGAAGGTTCGGTAGATTCCTCGTCGATGGGTGTAGCTTGTTTCACTCTAGTCATGGAAAACAAAAAGAGAAGAGAGGTAAGAAAGACAAGGGAGAAAGATGAAAGAACCAAAAGATGGCAAGTGCAAGATGCGAAGACGAAGAAGAGTTTTCTTGATTGAAAATGAGATTTATAGAAGCTGGATGATGCGACATTGCTAGTACACCAAATGGCAGGAAATGATACTTGTTTGGTTAGGATTTAAACCAGGCACGTGCGGGGGGGGCATTTGCTAGACCATAATTTGAGTCCCACCAAGCAATAGAAGACACGTGGAATTAAGTAATGATTCGATGAGCGGTTACAAAATGTAACACATCAGATAGAAGGTATAGAGGGTAAAGCACAGCCATGATGGACAGCTATCCCACATAAACATAACGTGTACCAATCAACGAGTGGAAAACCCATGATTCAAACTAAAAAATGGTTATGAACAAACATGGAAACATGAGTAGCGATAGTGGTGCCATTGAAGGATCCTTGTAAATAGAGAAGACGATGGAAGAGATAGAATCAACACATCAACAATATTTATATTTTCTATCATAGGTTTGTAGTAAGAGTAGCACCAAATTTAGCCTAGTTAGGTTCCGTAGTTGTTTGAAGTCCTGTATCAGGCGAATTGACTATACCCCAAATTCAGATTCAACAAAGTTCTTCCTTGAGTCTAGGAGAAGAATATCAACCTAATAATTTGTTCAAAGGTATATTTACGATTCACATTGTATCCTTTATTTCAAATAATGAAATTTATATCTTTTATCAAATTGGTTTGCATGGTGTTGTTGTAAAAGTCCTTGGTCTAAAGGTATTACCAAACCCAATTCTTTTGATAATCCGAATCGGGAAATCCCTCTGAGTTTGACCCGGTGTTAGGAAATTTTTGTTGATACCAACACGTGCAACTGCCTGAGGAGCAGTATTCATGCATCATCAAATATCAACATTGGAGGGCTCAATTTCATCTCTCATTAAATCTTGAAACTTGCCCAATAATTCCTCTTGGACAATTGGATCCATTGTAAGATCAAAGAGGAAAGAATGATTTAGAGGTTTATGGGTGGCGAGAGCCCCGAGGATTGGGAACACTCCCCTTAACTAATGCTAACCACCGCCCCCTGTCAGGGGTGGGGGGGCACATCAGCGCTGAAAAGTGATATGCGGCCCTCGCCCACCCCCCCCCCAAAAAAAAAAGAAAAAAAGAAAAAGAAGTGTAAATCACTTTTGGGGCTGATGTGTCCGCCCCTGTCAGGGGGCAGAGGTTAGCGGTTTTTAGGGGAGCATTCCCAAACCAACCTCTAGAGAGAGGCATGTAGAGACAAGAGGAACACTTGTCATTGAGACAAAAGGGAATATCCATTTCTTCCCTCGTAAATGTGACTCAAATGGCCAAATGGTCCCAATTCTATCTCCACCATTTCAAATTTCCAAATCCAAACGTAATTGAAGTATCTATCATTGATGTGCCACATAATGGAAGAAAATGTATTTATCCAGGATTTTGTTTCTTCTGCACCAGGGGATGACACCCAAATGAAAATGGGTGGGGGATGGACAAAATTTCAAATTCTGTCCAATTTTATTCCACGTGTTATCTTTGGTGTCCAAGATACCACCCTGGGCAGAACATTTGCTCCCCTGTATGAGGGCAGATGTTCTGTCCTGGATTTTCCATTTAGGATGGTGTCCAGGACATTTTGAGGCTTCACATGGAATAAAATGGGGGAGACTTTGAAATTTGATCGAAGTCCCACCCATTCTACTCCATTTGAAGCTGCATAGTGTCCTGGACACCATCTTGGACAGAAAATCAAGGACAACATCTTTTCCGTATAATATATGTGGCATTTCCTTCGGAAAAGATCTACTACACCTCATTTGCCAGCCCCCCTCTCCCCACATAAAAACGGTGAGATGTATAAGGTTGAAACTGTAGAAACAGTATTCAAATGATTTAAAAAAAAAAAAAAAAGAAAGTTACCGATAAAATGGGGTTAAAGGGTTAAAACCATAAAAATGGGTTAAAATGAACATTTTCTCCCTATCTGAGGCAACAAATTCAAAAAGCCCATCACGTGTCAGCCAGCGGTGTGGGGACAAGGGGGACAAACAAATTTGGGTGTAGTCTCTTTTTCCCGTTCCTTTTTGGCAAAAAAAAATCTGCTACAGGTCCTTCTGGTCCTGTTTTATCCAGCCCCGGGCTGGTATATGACACGTATCATAAAAAGTTTAATACATTTATTATTAAAATATATACATTTTTAAATCTTAAAATATCCTTTTATCTTCTTCCTTTTCCCCACACCATCTTTTTCCCCAAATAACAAACGAATGAGCCAAAAGAATCGCAGACCCTCGCACTAGCTCACCGTCGTCCGAGCCTTCTCGATGCCGGAATTCATTGCCGGAGCATGTTTCGTTTTGTTTGTGAAAAATCACAGCGTGTATACATGAGCCTGAAAGTTTTAACCCAGAAAATTCGATAAGGCTTGGGGTTTGGCCGGCTGGTACGTATGCGGTGCTACCCGTCTAATTCACCCAAGAAAGCGTGAAAGTGGCTACACCTTTTGGGATCCTTCATCGACATCAACGTCTGGAATAATTGTTCTTCAGGGTAACAACTCGGTCTTGAAACACAAACACGGTAGACACAACTCCTTTCCATGAGCAAAGGCCACTCGTCTTCATAGTTCCAGCTCTCTTACACCGACACAGGGTTGCTGAAAACAGAGTACAGGTAAGAGCATTCTGGCGGTACAAAACCCATTAGGTCTAAAAAAAAAAAAAAACAAACATAAGTTAATGTTTTGAAACTCATGTTTTCTCAAGTGTATGCATCATCTGGCCGGCTTCCGCCAGGGAGAGAAAAAGTTAAAAGGGTGCTGCTAGTCACACCTCAAATATTTTTGAACTCCACTCACATACTCGTTGCTGATTTCACCTCAAAAAGTGTTGAACTGACCTCGTCCCTTTCCCATTATACCCTTTATCCCACACCTCCAGTTTTAACGAAGGAAAACTCCTACACCTCGCATCCCTCATCTCCGACCCCACAGTTCCCCTCTCCCACAAATAGAACTACCGTGAAGCAAAGCTCTCCCTCTACCTCACTCACCACCGAATGTCGTCCCTTTGCCGCATGATCATTCTCCTTGATTCTCTGACTTCTTTTCCCTCTCCTTGCCTTTTCTCTCCCCCTCCATCTGCATTTCAAGTCTTCTCCCTCTTCTTCACGTTCCCTCTCAATCTCCCCTTCACCTTGCTTCTAAATATTTCAATATGGTTCATACACGAGGTGATAAACGGTCCCGTACGTGAGGTGGACGAACATTGACTGGCAGAAGATGTGAGTTTTTATTTATTTGTTTTTTTTTTTTCCAGTAGGGCACTCGGACTGTGGGTTCCAAGTAAAAGACACTCGGTTGGTCTGGCCGTGTGAGGGCTACCCCCTACTCGACATCCACAGTCCGAACACCAAAACAAAAACAAACAAAAAAATCAAAATGAAACATTAATAATAAAAACCATGCACTAAACACTATACAAATTTTAAAAAATAAATTAAAAAAAGGTTTTTGAAAAAAAACATACACTTTGACTAGACTGTCAGCAAATCGAATACGAATAATATATAAGCATGCCGTATTTGAATTTGTGTCTTTAATTTAATATTGAATAACATTTGTGTTTGATATAAATGCAAAAGACGAGTATTTTGTTCCGACTACATCTGCTCGTCAGCGTTGGGCTATAGAGAAGGTATACCCATCTAGGCATGAGGCAACTACCAATCGCATACTCTCAAAGCTTGCATCTACCAATCGCTTATACCCAGAGGCTGTAGTAGATGACCATACTAGAGGAGAGGTGCTGGATGTTACTGAGGACGATATAGAGGTGTCTGTCCCTGGAACGCCTGCTAACCCAACACTTCTTACTAGCTATTCCACACATGTTGCTACACTTATATGGCAGCATCAAGTAAAATTATTAAGATTGAAAATTTATACTTATTAATAATATCTGGCAAACTTATAGTATTTGTTTCAATTACAAGAGCAGCCATTACTGAAGTTGGTCAGTTACAGAGTGAATTTGGTTAAGTAAAAGTACCAGCAGCAATATGTGGATAATAATTAATGGAGGGGATATATTAAGCGGTTTGCACTACTTCCACTGGTTCACAGTACATACCAAACTGTGAACTGTGTTGTTATCACTGCATTTGTCAAGCGATGGTACCCCAAGACGAACACGTTCCATATGCCATTTGGGGAGATGACCATCACGCTGGATGATGTCAACACCCTACTTGCTATCCCGTGGTTGGGAGGACTGTCTCCCACAGCGTACAGGATGATGATGATGATGCTGTGACACTATTATCTCATACACTTCGAGTGACGACGGCAGAGGCTCGCAATGAACTGAGATTAGCCCGTGGTTGCTCAATCAGGTTAGAGTGGCTACGGTTAAGATTTGAAGGGGTGACTAACCGTAGTGATCCAGAGGTGATCAGATGCTCTGTCAGGGCATACTTGCTCTATGTGCTTGGGTGCACCTTATGTACTGATAAAACAGGAACTCGGGTGCTAGTCAATTACTTCTACAACTTAGAGGATCTAGAGAGCATACATACTAATGCATGGGGAGCCGCTGTGTTGGTATATTTATATCGACATCTGGGGTTTACTAGTAGGTCAGGTGTAAAGCAGATTGCTGGGTACCTTACATTGTTAGAGGGGTGGATCTATGAGCACTTTTTCAGCATTGCTCATCTCCGGAACATTAGATTTTAGCCTCAGGACCCACACATCCAACATTTTAGGACATGTAGGGAAATGGGTGGTATTATGGAAAATGTGATGTCACTTTGGGAGACCATCGATGCATGGGGCTCTGACGACATATGTGTTTATTTTTATATAATATAAGTCAATACTTTTTTATGTACTTGTCTTTTATTTGTTTGACGTATATTTTTTATGTTCTTATATTGTATTTGTTTGGCATATATGTTAACTTGTGTAGGCTACATGGTTATCATATGAAGATTGCGGGCAATATCACCCATTACCTAATATTGCATTTTACCATGACATACTTAAATGCCTTAAGATCGTGGAGCCCTATCATCCGATGAGGGTTCTGAGGCAGTTTGGGCGACAACAGATTATACCATCTGCCCTATTATTCTCGAAACAACGAGTATGGGGTTCATTTGCAATAACATACTGACCTAGTTACCATTTCTATGAGGAGGTATGGGCGGTATGACAAAGCCATGTACTCTCAGAACGTATGGACTAGTATGCATGCGTATCACATCAATACATGTAGAACCTAGGCGATAGATCAATTGGAGCATCACAGCCTGTGCAGCTGAACTCTGGGCAGTCATTGACGACAGAGGAGGTAAATCATTTTAACA